>OZ007514.1:3238626-3403355 GCA_963931865.1 Axinella damicornis | reverse complement strand
TAGTTTGCAGGATTTTGCTGTCTTGTGCAGGACAATTGCACAGCAGCATTCCTAGGGTAGTCTGGAGAGAATTTACAACGGATGAAAGAGGCTCCCTTTCTGCTTGAGGACACATTATAGCGCTTCCAATCGGGATGCCACTTGCATGGCCTTCTTGGACACCGGTTCTATATAACCGTTCTGACCCACTGGTACTGCATGGCACTCATCTGCAGGTAGTAGTTTTAGACTTGCATGCTTGTACGTAGTAAACGCCTAGGCTACGTGTATAATTTCCGGGTACAATTTTGATTGTTTCCGGGACAGCAGGACAAAAGGTCAGTTTCCGTGACAGTCCCGAAATTCCGGGACAGTTGGCAAGTATGAATATACTTCAAATCTCTGATGCAGCCTATGGTGGCCAGTGGGTACAATTAAGGTTGTTGTTGTCATAGCAACGGAAACTTGGAATTTCATTTTTGTGGAACTAGTAAGGTCTATGTAGTAACCTTGCAGATGATCTGGGCTAGTTACCTTGCAGGTTTGCAATCTGTCTCTTCAGCTTGTCTGCAACCAAGGTAACCACTCTGTGGCAATTAGTTTTTACAGTGACGTAGCTACATACCATACTCTTGCAAAAGAGTGCCCACCCTTAATTCTAAGCTAGAGTTACTGATTCATTTCTCATGAATTTCGTACTTTACACAGATGGCTTGTTGACTGGCACCAACAATATAACCTACTACCTGGAGTGCAACGTAAAGCAGCAAGCAACGTTTTGGCCAGTGTGGGTGGCTAAAGAAAGAAGATGCATACAGGATTGAGCCCATCATGTGTACATGTATACGGATGCAGTACAAATACAAACTGAATACAACAGTTGGCTGGTCCCATTCCCATACCCTCCCTGCCTGAATCCATTACCTTGTTTAAACCAAACCTAAATGCTCCCCATCAGACCGATCAACAAGGCTCCAAGCCCAGTACTCTCTCCACCCTTTTAAGTGCATGTGTAGCTAACCGCTATACCCCTGTTTTAACATACCCCTGTTTTAACATGCCCTTCCTCCGTGTTAGTACTGCAAGCAACAAAACGCTGGGGTGCATGAGAGGCCTGGTAATGAGGCTATTACAGAAAATTGAGCCATAAGTGGGGGGGGGGGGGGGGGGGGGGGGGGGGGGGGGGGGGGGGGGGGGGGGGGGTGAGTGTTCTTTCAGTAATGTTCTCAAAGCGGGGTGTCCTGTGTAGGTTGTGGTACATTTGCACAGTATATTGATATCACTATCACTGAGGCATGCACACCTACTACATGTGCAATTGTGCATGTGGATTTACCATCATACCCCCCCCCCCCCCCCCCCCCCCCCCCCCCCCCCCCCCCCCCCACTATACAGTAGTACGCACCGACTAGAGGGGGGTGGCAGTGTGACAAGATCACGTACATTCATTTATTCTACCATTCAAGTTCTCCATGGGAGAAGGCTGTTCTGCACTTTCAAATTATGCATCCCCAATAATATAGTACAGACTGCTGTGCAAGTGACTTACTTCGCTTAGTTTCGCTACCAGACTAACTCACGGTGGAGATGTCTGGCCGACTGGGAATGTATGACTTGTTCTTACAGCGAACCAAAGCGCTTCTTTATACGGCTCGTTTATTAGTAATCTGCTTGCGGTTAGTGTACTTAACGACTTGGAATAAACGTGCCATATATGGAAGCGCTTGCTACTTATCTGCCACCTCTCAAGGGGTGGGTGTCAGAAAAAAAATTATGGGCAGTCTATGATGCAATCAAGGCAGCAGTAGCGCTTCGTGGGTTCAAGCAAATGAGTTCACACCTTGTACTACGCTAGTATCAGTGGCGGTTAACAGGTACTTGAAGAATGGTCTATGTGCTGACTGCGCAGAACAAGAGTGTCATTGCAACTTGACCAGACCCTCCCTTCCGTGTGGGTCTGGCCCCGCGAGACTAAGAGTTATCTACCAGATTCAACTACCAGCCGATAGTGATTTGAACCCTGAAAAATACTTTATATATAGTAGCACTTTGGAACAGAAATGGCGGGAAGTCTTCAAGTCAGTCATATTTCCATCTCTGTACCTCATGACAGCTTCATCGCTTGTTTACAGCTTCACCACTCGAATCACCAGCATTCATATTATGGGGGTGTGTCGTACTAAACTGCGCATGCGTAGTTGGTGGATCTGCCAAAGACAAAGTTGTATCCGCTATGAATGCAATTACCACGCTAATTGAATTGCTACGCGACAACACGTGGGATTCTAATTTTAAGCCAATCTTCCATTCTCGCCCATCAGTCATCTGTGATTCCTCTGTAACCAGCTCCTATAGGTGCGTATAAATTATAATGGCCGAGTATTTTGCTGCACAGCTTGGTACAGCGTTACTTAAAGGGGCTGGAAAGGAACTCGGAGCACTAATAATCGACAAAATCTTCCCGCCTTCAATTCCAAGCTACTTTATCTATGCTTTGGTCTAGTTTATCAAGAGATTTCAAAAATTGTTGAGCAAAATACGATCGATGAAGTGGACGGAGACGTTAATGGCATGAAGAATTGGGTGAAGAGTATTTATACTTTTTTTTTTTTTTTTTTTTTCTATGAAACTTCTGTTGGATAATACAACAAGGATACACAAATAGCTGTGCTAATGAGTAGTGTACCCTGCTACAAGGTAAACAATGAAAGATTATATTTAAAGGAGGTAAATGAAGGGGAGGAAACAACATAATCTGGTAACATATTCCAATTTGAAACAGAGTTAGGTATAAAGGAATGCAAATATGAATTAGTATGTGCAAATGGTTGATATAATAAATGTGAACGAGGATTGTGGGATAAAGCGCTGCTAGGTACAACAACATCAGGGGGAAAGTACAACAGCCCGTGGACTATCTTATACACATAGCACAGCCTTGTGTGCAGTCTACGCTGTGCAAGCGAAGGTAGATCAAGCCTGTCCAAAAGCTCATGGTAGCCAGCATCCCAGTTTTTAGTGCAAATTCTACTCGCAAATTGCTGGGTTTTCTCAAGCATGGCTATGTCTTTCTGCAAGTGAGGAGACCACACAGGAGCAGCATATTCCAGATGTGGCCGTACCAGGGATACATATAACTGACGTAAAGTTGCCACATCTGAGTGCCCGTAAAAACGCCTATACACAAGACCCAGAATACGTCTCGCCTTGGAGCATATATTGTTAATGTGAGTGGTCCAGGAGAGATCAGATGTTATTAGCAAACCAAGATATTTAAAAGTGGGTGTTACTTCCAGTGGGGATCCATATACAGAAATGGAGGGGTTCGGGTTTATATGTCGCTTTTTCCTCGACACTAGCATAAATTTACATTTGGCGACGTTAAACGTCAAGTAGTTAGCTGAGGCATAATTTTCTAGGGTGTCGACATCTCTCTGAAGGAGTTCAAGGTCCACAGGTAGTGAGATGGGGCGGTATAGAAGAATGTCGTCTGCATAGAGAACAATCTTTGAGCCATCAGATAGGCTGACATCAACTATATCATCAATATATATGAGGAACAACAGAGGACCAAGGATGGAACCTTGGGGTACACCTGACACAACACTCGTGGGCAGGGAGGATGCACCGTTCACCACTACACACTGCTTGCGGTCTGCCAGGTAATTATGTATCCACTGGACAATGTGAGGGTTAATTCCACGTTGACAAAGCTTAGTAAGTAATGGCTGATGAGGGACAGAGTCAAAGGCTTTGCAAAAGTCAAAAAATACTGCTCCTATTTCCTTTCCATCCTCGATCTGCTGGAACCAATCGTGTGTGGTGGACAACAATGCAGAGACAGAGGATTTGGCAGCTTGGAATCCCCATTGACAGTTAGACAGTGGACAGTGCTCTCTAAGATGGTCCGAGATTAAACAATGGAAATGCTTTTCAAGGATCTTACTGAGGATTGGTAGCAAGGATATTGGCCTGAAGTCATTTGGGCCTTTTAAATTAGCACCCTGTTTCTTCGGGATGGGTACGACATTAGAGCATTTCCATGCAGTAGGTGGCTGACCCAGTTGAATAGAGAGATTGAAAAGCTTAGTGATGGAGGGAGCTATTGCATCAGCAGTATATTTCAACATGCAGGGGCGGATACAGGATTTATGAAAGGGGGGGGCACCGTATATGAAACACTGCCGGAGGCAGTGCATAGAGGCGCGTAGCGCCGATCAGTCCGCGCGAAGCGCGGAAAAATTTTTTCGCCTTCATTTTTCACTTCTCAGGATGGGCTCTCGTGGCACCTTCGCGCTTTGCACTGCAAGTTCCAGATGTACGAGGATTGCAGGTCCCAGGGCCGCCATGAGCTGCTTCCTTGCTTATTTCGCTCACGAATGTAATACGTACGTACACGGAGGGGTATACTAGATCGTGGTCTCGTTCCCAAGCTGTTCGGTTTCAGGCAACGCACGATATTGCGAGCTGAGGAGGCCATGGCGCCAGGCCAGGAGTTGCAACGTAGCGGCAGCTAGCTATATAAAAAAAAAAAATTCTCTAGCCAGGGGGGGGGGCACCGGCCCCCCTGGCCCCCCCCCTGGATCCGCCACTGACATGTGAGCAGAGATACCATCTTTGCCACTGGCCTTGGCAGTCTTGAGAGACTGCAACATATCCAAGACCCATTCCTCACTGCAAAGGATGTCGGGGGTGTGATGCAATGCAGAGAGATTACAGTCCAGTGGATGCAATGCTGGGACCGAGTTGTTGAAACAACTTGAGAAAAATGAGTTCAGGACATTTGTCTTTGCCTCATCAGAATCGTGCGTTACATCATTGTGGGTCAGAACAGGGATAGATGAAGAGCTCTTGTTAAGATGCTTGACTGCCTTCCAAAACTGTCTGGGATTGGATGGGTTAAGTTTGTGAAAATATGCAGACTTTGCAGTTCGAAGCTCCCCGACCAATTTGTTTCTAGCCTGGCGAAATCTGGCATAGTCCTGATGTGTCCCACTTCTTTTTGCTCTTTTGAACAAGGTATTTCTTCGACGCATTGATCGGGTAATGCCTTTACTCAGCCATGGGAGGTTTCGGCGTCTTGGCGGAAGAACTCTTCTTGGTATACATTCCTCCATTATCTCAAGGAACTTTCCCTGCCAGTTCAGCCACGAAGAATTGATGTCATCACTGAAGAGTTCATCCCAATTTGTGTCTCTTATCCGCTGTTGAGCTAGAGTAAAGTTGGCACGCGAGTAGTGCCAGACAGTCCTGGTACGTGGTTGAGATCTCCCAGACCCGACCGTAGGTTTCAGGTCCAGTGTAATATGAATCCCAGAGTGGTCAGAGTTTGCAAGAGGAGGGATAACTGTACAATCCTGGACATTTTGAGGAGATGACACGAGTGCGAGGTCAATCAAGGAGGTATGACCAGAGGGGGAAATGTGTGTGTGACCTGATACAACCTGGGATAAACCAAATAACTGTATAATGTTACAAAGTTTTGGGTACAAATGATGAGAAGGAATAGCAAAATCTACATTAAAATCGCCTACACACACAAAGTTACAAAACTGAGAAATGTTTAAAACACCCAGTGACTGAAAAAAAGTATCAAAAATAGATGAGGCTGAACTGGGCGGGCGATAAAAAGTACATATACAAACTTTACAATTGGATAGCCTAATGGATACAGGAAGAAATTCTAAATCAGGTGACAGGTCAGGAATAACATTTGCCACAAAGTTTTCACTTGTATACATGACAATCCCACCTCCATGGCGATTTCTGTCAAGGCGATGCACATTGTAGCCCGGAATGGCAATCTCATTGTCCTCAATGACATCACATAGCCATGTTTCGACGATGCAAACAATGTCAGGATTACTGGATTCTACAAGCACACAGAGCTCATCCAATTTAGGCATGAGACTACGGGCATTGAAATACATAATAGACATAGTCCTCTTGGCACCGGCCTTGGACTGCACACAAAGGCCTGTGCTCAGGTGCACAGAGGTTTCCACGGGTGGATAGGTACGATTACAGTTTATGGGGCTATTTACAGTAGTTGTACTCAATGAACTTACAGGGGTAGCAGGGGAAACATGAGAGCTGACACCCTCCATGGTAAGAGTACCTAGTCAGGTATCGGTAGAGCTCTCATTCGCTTGGGGTAGGCCTGTTGTTGGCTGATCATGAACCTGGGATGAGGTGTCACCTGTAGCGTCAGTAGATAGAGGAGGAGTGGTGGGTTGATGACATCGTTCCAGTCTCCATGATGTGGAGTTCTCAACGTTCTCCCACTCCTTATCGAGTAGCTGCACTACTCCTCGGAAAACGTCCAAACTTGAAAGAGCAAGGTCAGCGGGGCTGACCGAAGAGGATAAAAAAGAGTTGCACGACAGGCTGTCTCGCGCAGAGTATGATTTAACCACCAAAGAAATTGGCAAGCTCCAAGAAGCCAATTTTGCGGAGCTTGGTCTTGGGGTTTTCATGATTGCAGCGGGAATGCACTTGGCACTTTTGCAAGAGCTTGCCTTTATCGATCCAGACGTACAGGACCCAAGCCAGTCGTCGTAGCTATATACAATCCATCAAGCATAGTGATCACGCTGATGCTACATTTCAATCAGTTCAGACTAAACGTCTTGCATATGTTGGAGGTGTCCACCACAGTGTGAAGCAGAGTGAAAGTGGATTCAACAAGTGGGATCATCATTTGAAGTGGAAGGATGAATACGATGGAGTAGGAAAAACATACAATGAGAAGACCGGTCATCGGAATCATCCACCGCATGACCTTGAAGCGAAAGCAGAGCAGGAACATTCGGACCATATTGATAAAGTGAAGGCGAAGTTGAATATTGACCTCCAAGATGTCATTGGTACAATACGCAAATGGAGGCTGCTTGCTAATGCTGCGTCACCCCTGCCAGATCCAAACAACCCTCTTCTGCCTGATAAGAAACCAAGCTGCTCTGGCGGGGTGCAGTAGCTAGCCCTCAATAACAATGTCAAAACCTAAAATATAACCATCACATCATGACAGCACTGACTATGCTAATGACTGTAATATCTGAATGCACAATTTTAACATGATGCTGTATTGTTAGCTACGCACTATGATGTCATTGCAGCTGTACATGCATGTACCGTAGTGTACGTATTAAGCGCCCAGGGGTCAGGGTCAATAGAATCCCGCTGAACAAGGGGGTGGGCGCTAGATGCGTACTCAGACTACTTAGGCATGTAGTATCCGCCCATCCATTCAGCACTGTATAAACAACAAGCGCTGCGGTAAGCTGTGAATACCAATGACCGGCTATGAATATCTAAGTCCATTTTTCACGCATAGAATGATTGATCGCGCGTCTTTAAGCTCGCCGTAGTTGACTGTAAATCGGCCTTTTTGAATGCACAACCTCGCCCAGAGGTTAAGAAATGCTGCTCAAAACTTTTGTGATGGGTGGGCCCTTACGACACTGCTTTTGGACCCTGTGCAGGAACTTGAGCCAAAACAGGGGGGTGGGCGGTTGATCCGTGGTGGGCGCTTGATACGTACACTACGGTATAGTAGCTGAGATTCATTGGTGACATTCACAAATTGTGGTTTACAAACTGGAGGTGCCTATAGGCTATAGCGCTGAATTCCTTTAGAAGCTATTTCACGGATAATATAGACTATATACGTAGTCTATATTATTATCCATGGCTATTATGGGTTTGGTCACACGACCCATTGTAGATATAATACGGCAGGTCCATTCAATAGGCAGATTATAGCCAAACACTTTGGAGTTAAGAGCTCAAAATAGAACTGCACGTTCTAAACTTTTCGACCACTCTTGAGTCCACCATTATAGCTACCCTCCATCAACTTGGATGGTAGAGTCTGAAAGAGGTTTGAGGTACCAAACGCTTAGGCACATCATCATCACATACCTCATAGTTTGGTCTATAGCTATGTCAGACATATAGCTACTATCCTATCTTTGACCCAAATTCATCGATATTGCCAATTTTGTTTAAAGTTAATTAACCAATGTGCATGATAACTTAAGGTTACTGATGTCCGATATAGGTTCCTTGGTCCGGTTGTGGTGTACTCTGCAGGATATTGCTTATTCAGTGTGTTTGTACTTGGTTAGATCATAGTCCAGTGCTATATAGGGACTGGACTATGATCTAACCAAGTACAAAACACAAGCAATATCCTGCAGAGTACACCAAGGAACTAAACACCTGATATCAGTAACCTAAAGTTAATTATTAGCTTGGTGGTTGCCTTTCCTTGGGATTGCTTTCCTGTAGCAAAACCTTTCTCTTGTGGTTATAGTTAGTTTTGTATTTAAGTAGCTAGCTATCATGCTACTACCGAACTAGCTACTGCTCGTTAACCAATTGCAAAAGTTGCTTCATTCATAATGTATGGAGAGCTACAGTGGAATACGGGGTCTTGTATCCCGCTGTGTGGTAGTCTCGTTCCCACACGATTTTTGTAAAGTCTGGCCCGCGAGACTAACTGCGTGGGCGGTTCAAAGGTGCCGCATGCACAGGTTATACTGGATAACCCATCATACATGTACCTGGGGTTTATCTAGATCAGGAGTGCATGAGCCGGCAAGGCGGCGAAGGAGCGTCGAACTAGTATAGACATGTTGTGATTCCTCACGCCATACAGTTATACCTTATACGGAATACCTTTGCGGTACTGCACAAACGCCAGAACCTTTCACACTTTTACGTAATGGCCTCTTGCCGTATAAGGTAAAATTTTGGGACGTGTGAAGGACTTCTACTTCGGCTAGGGTGCGCATGCTGAGTTCGACGCTCCTTCGCCACCTAAGGTGGCTCATGCGCTCCTGTCTAGATAAAAAACCCAAGCCATGCAAGTTCAACAGCTTGAGCTGTCAGTAAAACAAGCATTATACCTACAAGTGCAGCAGTTCTAAGGATACAAGCTGTAAATTAGACCACCACTTGTATGTGTTCATGGAAAACACTCAGTCACCTTACTGAGCTTAGCCTCGAAAGGTCATGTTTACTGACCTGTATTCCCATGGACACCTACAAGTGGTGGTCTATTAATGTGTATTCCAGCAGTGCAGATCCTCTTTGTCATTGAGCGAGAGCACTGGGTTGCCCAGTCTAGCCGCTAGCCCCTCTCCGCCCGGCCGGTCAATTGGGGGTGCGCAGAGGACGGCCCGCCCCCAATTGACCGGCCGGGCGGAGAGGGTCTAGCGGCTAGATTGTGGGTTGCCACTCTTTGACAGCATGCAGACCCACAACTCTCACCAAGCCTGCAGGAGCAGTTGGTACGCATCTATGAACCAGCAATCAAAAGTGGAGTCCTCTTAATCACCAGTTCAGCAGCTTGAAGGAGGCACAGACTGCGGCTTCTTTAGCATAGCATATGCATTCCATGCTAGTGTTGGTGAATGCCTTGAGGAGATGGAGTTCGACCAAGGCATGATGGGGAGCACTGTGAATTCACTGCTTTGAAAGCCAGAAATTGACAGCCTTCCCCCGGCTAGCTAACAACACCCACAAGACATGGAAAACTGCGACATCATTTCATTCCTGTATACTGTACGAGTTGGATGCTGAATCTTTTGATTCACACTTGGTGCAGTGTGACCTGTGTGAATGGTAAATTCACTTCAAGTGTGTGGGACTTGTGCCGCCTAAGTTTAGAGATAGCTAAATGCTTAGTTTATTCAAGAGTTCATAACGATAAGAGTGTGGTTTCCACTGCCACTATCTCGGCAGTATGACCATTTCGGCAGTATGACCATCTCCGCAGTATGACGATCTCGGCAGTATGACCATCTCCATGATGGCAGTATGACCATCTCGGCAGTATGACCATCTCCATGACGGCGGTATGACCAGCTCGGCAGTATGACCGTCTTGGCAGTATGACCATCTCCATGACGGCAGTATGACCATCTCGGCAGTATGACCATCTCGGCAGTATGACCATCTCGGCAGTATGACCATCTCGGCAGTATGACCATCTCGGCAGTATGACCATCTCGGCAGTATGACCATCTCGGCAGTATGACCATCTCGGCAGTATGACCATCTCGGCATCTTGGCAGTATGACCATCTCGGCAGTATACCATAGGCAATCAGTGGTGAAGTATACATGTGATTACTACAGTGTTTACACAGCCTATGTAGCTACATGTACACTGATTGCATGCAGTGGAATCTATATGGCAGTTGCACACTGTTATTGTAATTGGTTTACCATTGTTTATTGTATGAAACTTCGCTTATTGTATGAATCTTTGTTTATTGCATGAAACCTTGAACAGAGTTATCTTTTAGCTACCTTGCTTACAGATATTCAATGGAACAAATAGCTTGTTTATTTATGCAAAAAGTTCATGCAGGAGACGTATAGCTAGTAGCACAGCTTCTATCCCAGATCGTATCCGCTAAGGTAGGATCGGATTCGCTTAGCCTAGCAGATTGGATCCGGCCCGGATCGGATTTTTGGGGGATCGGATCCGCTGACACCGGATCTGATTTCCTGGAAATTGTAACTTGTACAGACCTGTGAGAACATGACATTGACAAGATTATAGAGCGCTGGCTAAAGATATAAATCACGGCTACCATATTAACTCTGCTGAAATAAGCATGCAGCGTGCATTCTTTTATAGTTGTCTACCCTGTCAAGTACAAGGCTGATCACCGGAATAATCCATGCAAGAATTTATATAACACCAAACAATATTAAGTTTACTGTTTGGATGGGAGCAACTACAACACAACATGTGTCATAGTCAAAAAAAGCCATTGGTAATCAGTTTTATATCATGGCCTTCGTTATGATGTGATTATGTTTATAGTATACAAACTGTGGTAGCTAACTGCAAAACTGATTGATATATTTATCACCGTGAACACAATTACGTGAGCGTGCAAAGTCACCCTATACATTTGCCTTTCTTCACAATTATACAGCAATGCATATTATGTGTATATACACATGCACGTGCATGTACACATGCGTGTACACACATACACATTTTTTTTCTTGATCTTCGTTGGAGGGTGGTATGGTCCGATTGCATCCACAATCACCAGGGTCGGCTGTGTCAATGTAGATCCATTGTTGACAATTGCTCAAGCTCCACAAGGGACACCTTACAATCAGGTGCTGGTGATCTCTGATGCATTGACACACTCACAAATACACAGCATGCAAATTACGTTATGGGCTCCTGATATAATAAATTTCAATAGCATGTGTAGCTTTGTGGTCTAACAGTACACTATGGTGCAGGAGTGATATGGTGCACGGCTATATATAATGACACTGAGCAGCAATCTATACTTAGTTATCTAGAATGTGCATGGCAATTGAGGCTATATATAATGACACTGAGCAGCAATCTATACTAGTTATCTAGAATGTGCATGGCAATTGAGAGATGTTAGCCAGTTCCTCAGTGGTACAACTAAATATCACTAGGAATCCTCTGTGGTGACGTGGGGAACAGTGCAATCCACATCAGCTGAATCTGTTGTGTCTGTAAGGGTCTCTTTCGTACTTGGGATCTTTCTGTTGGCTTCACCATTGCTCACGAAATCCACATTCTTCTTTGCTGGCTGTATTAACAGATTCAATGATGGTAACATGTTTTACAGAAGGCAATACCAGCAAAGGTAGACAAAATATGTCTTTTCCACTCATTTATCGTACTAGTGGGAAACAGATCAGGTCATACAACAGTAGCAATGACTACATGCAGATACTTGACTTCTGCTACGTGATATTACCCATACTAACAACGTACAACCCCCCCCCCCCCCCCCCCCCCCCCCAAAAAAAAAAAAACAACCTTTAAACCCACATGTATAATATTACCTCAAGGCTACTCGTTCCCAGGCTATCTCCCGCTCCGTTTTTAGCCACATACGTGAACTTTGAACTGCACGATGGTCACCTATGGGGCTAAAACTGGTAGTCTCGGTACCAGACTATTATCACGCACCCCTTTTGGGGTGCATGCAGAACCACTCTTGTATGGGCAGTCTTCCAGACTCTTCCGCCGTGCGCGAAGAGTCTGGTACCGGGACCATAAAACTGGAGTGGGAAATGGGCTGGGAACATTTAGCAATTTGAAGGTAACTTGGATATTAGTGATAACAGAATCAGTCACAATTATTATTCCTTGCGAGGTGTCACCATTAAGCTCTTATTCTTATCTTGCAGATGCAATTTTAGTGAATTCCCCTATGTTCACACCAATTAATTTTAGTCTAGCTAAAAGTATAGGTTGAACAGCAGATTGGTGAAAACATTCACTGTCGTCAAAAACAGAAAGTTGAAGTTGTTTTCTGTAGTGGTATGTATACATGGAAATGGCAGCAGCCTGACTTCAGTCATAGCTCATGGTCCTGAAACTTATGCAGTACTGTATATCTATATAATAGCTATATACCATATATGGGTTAGGAAGAATAACTTCAGGTGCAAATACGTACCAGCAACTATGGTTACTGTCAACCTACAATTGAGTTTGTTGTACCATAGATATTAGAGTCCACTCTAATATCTATGGTGGTACTCCCATGTCTGAAGGGGTGTGTACCTGTAACCTTAAAGCTGACCATTATATATCTATACTGTTAAGTTTGATGTGAACTTTCCTGGCTCTAGTTCAACCAGGGAGTACCAATTACGTGACTTAATTTTTGCTGCCTGTGTTTGTGTGTACCCCAGTCCCAGGCTAGGAGAGAGAGAGCCTGGGAACGAGGCTACCCTGGGCCCTCCCTCCTACACCTCCTGTTGCATAGTGTATTTGATAATATGTTCTAGGGTCAATACCACTGACATACTTCTTTTTCAGATAGTCGTTCTTCCAACCCTAGCACTTTAACTTCAAGACACTCCATATCAGATTCGTGTTGTTCTGCTGGTGCGGCTTCGGACTGCACACTGTCATTCAACATTATCTGCATACAGAACATAATAAGGGTTCTCATAGTGATGCACTGGAGATTCTCCACACTTTAAGGTTACGGGATACTTGTGCGTGCACCGTGCAAAATGTATTGGAAGTGCATGCTGAATTTTCTAGCCAAAAATCTCTAGTACGAAGAGCATGAGCAACTTGATTCTGGCAGTGGAGGTGCACTGTCAAGCGGATATGCTGCATAGCGATCCAAAAACAAGCAGTTCAGTTTATCAAAAACGGTACTAACCGCTTTTCTTGAGTGAGACAGCAGATATAACCATTGACCAGGTCCAATTCGAGTTCTACAATTTCATTTTTGGCTACAAAATTCAGCATGCACTTTCAATACACTTCACACGGCACGCGCACAAGTATCCTGTAACCTTAATGGTGTGTTATGAGATCATCAATTGGTATAGCTGCATGCAGCGCCAGGAGACCAGATCAAAGTTTGGCACTACATGTGAAATGAAGTTCTCTTGCGTGCCTTCCACTACTCCTTCATGTGCCGTATACGTACAATACATATACGTTATAGTGACGTACAATATGCAGCTGGCTGCTGTACTTCACACATGCATGGGGAAATTGAGGATGTGCTAAAGGCCCAGATTGAATATCTGCACACACACCACAGACATGAAATACACTGCTTAACCCTCGCTGCACATGTGTGTGGGCGTCTTTATATTCACTGGACTGGAGTGGACTGGACTGGACTGGACTGGAGTGGACTGGACTCACCCAAAAATCTCTAAAATGCCTTTTTCAGTGTAGGACAGAAGCTAAGCATACTTATTCAGTCACTAAAGTTGCTTGCACAGCCTGCTTTCGCGTCTTTGCTCGAGTCGGTAGAGGTCACAGGTCACGTGCATATTTAATGAGCTTCAGCAATGAGCTGCAGTCTAGTCGTGGATGATAGAGGGATATTTATTTCTGTTTTCTATGCTTCAGCAAAAGGCTGGAGTTCGATTTCTGCAGTAAACAAATGCTCTTCTAATCTTTTCATTGAAGCTTATTAAATATGCACGTGACCTTTGACTTCTACCGACTCGAAGAAAGACACGAAAGCAGGCTATGCAAGCAACTTTAGTGAATGAATAAGTATGCTTAGCTTCTGTCCTACACTGAAAAAGGCATTTTAGAGATTTTTGGGTGAGTCCAGTCCACTCCAGTCCAGTCCAGTCCAGTCCACCAGTCCAGTGAATAAAGACACCCCATGTGTGTGCGCGGTAACTAGCTCAGGGTATGCACATGCATGAACTGATAGCTACCCTTTCCATGGAACTGTACTTTTCCGTATGAATATGTTTAGGGAGCCTATGACTACAAAATTGACCACACAACTGCAATCGTGCACCTGTGGCTACAGTAGCCCTTTACCTAGTGCTGCAAACAAATGCCTTGTATATTAACTTGAACTTCCCATAATTATAAATTCTTATCGGTTTATAGGCATTCTTTATGGGCTCTGCATGTAGGACATATAGGGTTCATTATTAAGCTCCGAACTGACTTAACGTACTTGTGATACTTGATTTTCCAGATGTAGCATTCTCATTTGAAGACACTTCACATCAGTTCCACTCCTTGGTCTGGTTTTTGGGAACACATTCTTTCCAGCAGGATCTTTGTACACACTCACCATCTGCATACAGAACACAGTAGGCCGTACGTACAGTGCTTTAACACAAAATGTAATGCATCCACTATACACAGAACTTTTATAGAAAAAAGAGAGAAAAAAAGTCACCTGATTACCTTGGGAACAAAAACCAGTGCAATGATTGCAGTGGCCCCAATGAAGTAGCTGAGACTTGTGACAGCAATGAAACTGTTCATTTCGTCCTCCATGGTGTAGTTGACAATGAAGATAATTACAACCACGAAACAGGTGAGATAAGTAGCCAAGACAACTTCCCGGTAGTCATTCAACCCCTGTATTTTCACCTTCCTGGTTTTTAGAGCCATTACAAGTGTCACAGCCTGTAGAACAGCTTTGTAGCCATAGATTATCCCCAGTGTCACATCACGGGCAGTGGAGGAGCATATGTAAATAAAGTAGCGGTACTCCACTCCCCTGACCTGGGAGGATAGCAAACATGACCTCAGTATGGCAATGCTTGTAGTACGTACTAACCCTAACTTCAATACAATGCGATGCTTAGTACAATGCAATGCTTCTCAATCTAACTCTGCCCTTGACTCACCGTCTACACAGTGCAACTACATGTACACTGCATGCTCTGATAACCTTGGTTTTATAAGTGAGAGCAATCTGACATAATGTAATCTGAATTCCTTTATACCCCGTCATCATCAATGCCCTACTTCAGTTGGGATCAATACACTCAATCTCTCAGATGAAAGTGTTTAACTCATCAGACAATGAAGGGTTAGAGGGGTTAAATTCAACAGAGTGGAATGTGATGTGAAATTTCATTCATACACACTTTCCCTTCGGCTCTTGAAAGTAAATTCTAGCCAATAATTATTTGGTCAGTGTATATTTCAGTGGCGGATTTAGGGGGGGGGGGGGTGCAAATGCCCTTTGCGGCTAGTAAATTTAAAGTAACTTACGTCTATTGTACAGCACTTTTGATTTGTTCCGATCATCATTTTTGTCTCCAGTGCTGGCAAGTATTTTTCAGAGTGGCTGAACCCCCTTTCTAAATCCGCCACTGTATTTAGCTCAGGACATCACTTCTACATATGTTGTACATGGATGACATCTATATATCCATGTGCTCACCCCACGTGTGTCTGATGGGTTCTCTGCATGGACTGCCCTGGTGGGCTCCAGGTTCCCCCTCAAACCCTCCACTACAGTGTACACGGAGAGAATCACCACATCCACGGCCACAAGAACACAGACAGAGAGTGCCAAGATGTAGTCCTTCATGATCTGGTGAAAACAGATTGCAAATCATGTTAATCCCTGTCACAATGTACCTTTAATTAACAGCAAATCCAGATAATAATAGGGGTCACACATCTGAGCATGCACAGTAGTATCACTGACCACTCCCTCAGATCATGCAGGATGAAGCTAGCTACTTATCGCTAATGAGCATGAAGTTGCTATAGAATCAGCATGAACCAGCTATCAACATTGATGTGAAAGGACACATGCATACAAGAGGTTTTCTCTGCAGTTTGGGGTTGTGGAAGATGTAGAAGACCCTAGCCATCTTGGCCATGATGGTACCAAAACACAGAGAGAAGCCGAGGGAGGTTACCCAGGGTCTGATCTGAAGAATGACAATAAATCAAAGATGTGGAGTGAATAAAGTCAATGTGGATCAACCTTTCCTACCAATGCATACTATCTGGCTATTGAACTAGCTACATGGATGCCGAACCAACTATAAATCCGAACTCACAAATCTAGGTATGCTTTTCCCTATATAGGCCGCAAATCAACTCCCTCTGACTGAACCTAGACTGGAGCCTACTCAAATTTGAGCTCTGGGTGTGGACTATAACACCGAAAGCTCAGTTTTCTGGGGTACCTTGGCCAGGAAACTCTAGGAAGCTGTTCATCTTCCAGGCTGACCTTCGATATCTTGAAGAGCAGCATCACAAACATTCCTACTCATTCTAGCTAGCTATACGGGTATAGCTATATTCACACTCACCTAGCCAGTGGTCATATTCAAAGCTAGCTACATGTATGCTCCAGTTTCCGGTTTTTGTTTTATTAGCTAGCTAAGTGCATAATGGAGGATTACTTCAAACTTAGGTTTTGCTCGACCACATTAAAGCACCAAGAGAATACTTCTGAAGACAACTTAACATCCACAAAGCCACAAATCTAAACAGTGTCACTGTGGTCACGTGACTCATTAATTATTCAACGAAATATTCAAATTGAACAGATCTGTGATACAGGAACTTCCTACCTTAGTATTCAAACTTAAGGATCGTGTCATTAAACGCGTATAGCTTACATTGCACAATACTTTCACAATATGTGGGTCGGTGCTGGGAAACACCATGGCGCAGATTCCCAGATACAGCAGCAAAGCTCCACCTCCAATCAGATAGTTGAGCTTGGGGCTGGTGCGGCGAATCAGTCTGTGTGTGTAGGTGTGTGTAGATTGAAACCGTAAAACACGGCTGAAACAGAGTTGTTTTGGCAGCTGCAGCTGATAGCCACAATCTCTAAAGTTAATGCTTACTTTTGCCTACGGAAGACAAAATTAAAGACCAGGCAAGTAATTGTCAGAATGATGCCACAGCCAGCCAGGAAGGCGATAATCACCGTCACTGAGATGTGTACAGTCACCATCTCCTCCCTTGGTATTCCATCATAAAGAATCCCGTCTGCAGGCATATAGTGAGCAAAATTTCTTCACCGTTAAGGAAAAATGTGACTTGCATATTAAAGTTTATCGTAATTGTTGTTCCAGTGATCATCACTCAATTAAGCACATGTTTAGCTACCAATCATGCACGTTTTAGCTGTGAAGATAACTAAACAACACTTTTCAAATTTATGCATTCTCTCACCTGGCCACACGGATTCGTCAGTTTCATTGTTAGTGTATGTGAAAGTAAAGTTTTCATTCACTCGAGCTATGTCATGAAGTGTGAGAGACCCTGTATTGAATGAACAGTGATTAAATGTCATTGGGAATTTGCAATTTTGGGCTATGTAAGAAATACCACGACCTATTACCGGATTTGTTGTATCTCATTTGGTAGATGAAGAGCCTTCTTCCAGCTCGTATTCCATCCTGATCAAATTGGATCCTGCCCTGTGCATCACATTATAGACCAGAATATATGTTATTCCATGCAAAAAATAGTTGGAAGGTTGAAAATGCTACAGGGGCGGAGACAGATACCAAAAAGTGTGGGGGGGGGGGGGGGGGGGGGGGGGCGGGGCTAATAGCACAATTGCACGCTGCCAAAGACAGTGCATAGAGGCGTGTAGTGCTGATCAGTCTGCGCAAAGCGCGGAATAAATTTTTGCCTTCATTTTTCTGTTATCAGGATGGGCTCTCGTGGCACCTTCGTGCTTTGCACTGCAAGTTAGAGACGCCAGCCCCCAAGAAACGAGGTGACATAGCTATAACTTAGTGCTAGATTTCGTGGGATAGTACCATCCAGTCTGTTGTTTGGGGGGGGGATCTACCTGGCTATTAGAGAGACCTTACTGAGGTTTCCACCACCTACAGATATATTGGCATGCATGCACACTAACCTAAAAGCAGTTATCATATTGCATATTTGATTGCACTGTAGTACAACAGTTCACTGGAACAGATTGGACTGCAAAAAGCAGAAGTTAGAAGGCTGAAAGTGCTATGAGTGAATCTACCTGGCAATTAGATATAAAGTCATACGTATTGAAGCTCAAGTATTTACAACAGCTAGTAACTACTGTGAACTGCGTAATATACATACTGATATAGGTGCATTTATATACACTTCCTATTGCTAACCTGTCTAAAGTACTAGGCATTGCATATACATTCAGCTTAGTCTGCCTTACACTTATTCCCAGGAAGTCGGTGTTTCTAAGGTGGAAATCAAGAAGTTCTAAGATGGAAGTGTTGTTGTATGTGAAGTGCTGAAGTTTAAAATCTCCGGCTATGTCAGCTTCTGCTGCAGCTCTTGAGTTCAGAGTAGAATTTTGCAAATCTGAACGATAAGCAATGGAAGAAAGTGAGTGTTTCCATCCATTTCCAACACGAATATGTATACTTTATGCTGGAAGTACATGGATCATACCAGTGAGGGTGCTGTTCAGTGCCAGGGCGAGGATCCATGTCGCATCATAGCAGGCCTGACCAAACAGGTTGGGTTCACCCAGGTCAGCAACAGTAAAGTTACGAAAATGCTCATCAAAGGCCAATTGATATTTATATCCATCCTACAGGGAGTGAAATACTGGCATGCTAACAACTGATACTACACCTATAGTGAAATAGCTTGACAGCAGACATGTACTATACCTATAGCTAATACTTCTTGACAGCAGACATGTACTACACCTATAGTGAAATATCTAATACTTCTTGACAGCAGACATGTACTACACCTATAGTGAAATATCTAATACTTCTTGACAGCAGACATGTACTGCACCTATAGTGAAATAGCTAATACTTCTTGAGAGCAAACATGTACTATACCTATAGTGAAATAGCTAATACTTCTTGACAGCAGACATGTACTATACCTATAGTGAAATAGCTCATACTTCTTGACAGCAGACATGTACTACACCTATAGTGAAATAGCTAATACTTCTTGACAGCAGACATGTACTATACCTATAGTGAAATAGCTAATACTTCTTGACAGCAGACATGTACTGCACCTATAGTGAAATAGCTAATACTTCTTGACAGCAGACATGTACTATACCTATAGTGAAATAGCTAATACTTCTTGACAACAGACATGTACTGCACCTATAGTGAAATATCTAATACTTCTTGACAGCAGACATGTACTGCACCTATAGTGAAATAGCTAATACTTCTTGAGAGCAAACATGTACTATACCTATAGTGAAATAGCTAATACTTCTTGACAGCAGACATGTACTGCACCTATAGTGAAATAGCTAATACTTCTTGACAGCAGACATGTACTGCACCTATAGTGAAATACTTCTTGACAGCAGACATGTACTACACCTATAGTGAAATAGCTAATACTTCTTGACAGCAGACATGTACTATACCTATAGTGAAATAGCTCATACTTCTTGACAGCAGACATGTACTACACCTATAGTGAAATAGCTAATACTTCTTGACAGCAGACATGTACTGCACCTATAGTGAAATAGCTAATACTTCTTGACAGCAGACATGTACTATACCTATAGTGAAATAGCTAATACTTCTTGACAGCAGACATGTACTGCACCTATAGTGAAATAGCTAATACTTCTTGACAGCAGACATGTACTACACCTATAGTGAAATAGCTAATACTTCTTGACAGCAGACATGTACTACACCTATAGTGAAATAGCTAATACTTCTTGACAGCAGACATGTACTATACCTATAGTGAAATAGCTAATACTTCTTGACAGCAGACATGTACTACACCTATAGTGAAATAGCTAATACTTCTTGACAGCAGACATGTACTATACCTATAGTGAAATAGCTAATACTTCTTGACAGCAGACATGTACTACACCTATAGTGAAATAGCTAATACTTCTTGACAGCAGACATGTACTATACCTATAGTGAAATAGCTAATACTTCTTGACAGCAGACATGTACTACACCTATAGTGAAATAGCTAATACTTCTTGACAGCAGACATGTACTATACCTATAGTGAAATAGCTAATACTTCTTGACAGCAGACATGTACTATACCTATAGTGAAATATCTAATACTTCTTGACAGCAAACATGTACTACACCTATAGTGAAATAGCTAATACTTCTTGACAGCAGACATGTACCGGTAGTAGTAAAATGTCTACAGGGCTTCCCCAGACTTGGGGCCAAACCCGCCATTACCAAGCTGGAGCCACTCAGAATGTGTTAACCCTGGGCCATTTAACAACAAAAAAATTCTGGCAAGCCCCATACCAGAAGCTCGCATTTCTTAAGAGTGTAGTGGTAGCTGGGATTGCGGTTATGATCTTCACAGCCAAGAAGGTTTAAGCCCCAATCAAGCCCTTGGCTCGCCAGATACACCTTGGCTGTCACACTAGGCAGTTCTTAAATTTTTTGTCAGCACATCCCTAAGTAACAGATGTGTGCATATAGCTAGCTCTGTAGCGTAACCCACCAATTATTGTCACCTGAATTTGCATGATTTGCAGCATCGTCTAGGAACGGTTCCAGGATACCAAACTTGCACTGACGTATAGACCGTCACGCCCTCTATAAGCCCTACCACCTTTAAAGCTGTTACGTATTTCCGGCTTTTAGCGGTGCACTAGCGAATGCAACCTCACGCAAATCAATTATCGGCACCCTGTACGTATTATTGTCACTGCCTAGTACTCCCATAGATAATCCTGGGTCAATTATCGGCACTTGCTGATGGCATCGACTCACCTCCATCCCCTGAAGGCCACAAAAATCCACCACAAATCCCCCAGGTTCATGACCATTCTATCTATCACCCAGTGAAAAAAAAACACCAAAGCATGCAACCCCTTCAATATATGAATTTTTGAATAAAATTCGTTCATCACACTACACAGTAAAAGCAAAACAATTCTCTTTCTTCCACATCCAGTACGTGGCACATTCGTGGAGCCATCTCTTGCACACGCACTCCACCCATTCTGATCCAGCACAGTCATGCTAGTCGTCCTCAAAAGTCTGATCCAGTGGCAGGAGAGGACCCAAGGTCGCGGTCTCCCCCTAGGCTTGTTTTGATTAGACATGAACAGCCCTACAACATATATAAAATGGCTAAAAGGACATCCAGTTATAACCTTTTAAACAAAGACAAACCTTCTGTTCTGCAAAGCTTCAGCCTTGTAAACAGCTTTCGCGACGATGACGTAATGCGAACGGAATCCGTATTTTCGCCGCTTACTCTCCGTTTACTAAACGCCGATAATCGGTATGTCGGGTGCCGATAATAAGGTCATGCCGATAATTGGTGGTTTACGCTACAGAGTTCCTATACACAACACAATGACTGAACTACATGTAGCCACCAGTCTATCACTAGAGTCCTTCCTCTTTTACTGTAGATTTGCCTGGTAACATGTTAGAGTATTACATTTCATGTGCATGGAATGCCTATACCGGTAGACAAGTGGACACAAGACAGCATCATAACTGTGACCATACATAAGATTAAAGTTACCACAAGGGGTAGTTAAGGTGTTGAGGCCACACTGCATTCATGCAAACATACATTTAGGATGTACCACCAAATGTAGCCTCGTTCCCTCCCCAATTATACCGAGCACCTGGAAATGAGGCTACACCAAATAGTGATGCCATTGTAGATTATCATTAAACAGGTCGCTCACCGTGCCAGTCTGTGCGACATCGTTGTCGTTCTCAATGTACTCATACAAAAGGACAGCAATTGAGCGGTACACTACCCTCTCTCTGTCCTCAACAGTGCAGGTGAAGTTCTCTGTTGTGTTGTCCCCCACCCACCAGTCCCCCACCCACCATGCCGGGTGGAGGAATGTGAATCGTGGATACATCAAGCCTCTCTCATAAGCCTGAACACATAAAAGGAACATGATGAGAGGGGAGGCTGTTTGCAGACTAACGATCTTAATTATATGCTCAACTATAACTGAGGTCATATAAATGGCAGACACACGGATCAACACATCGTGAATAAACGAAACATGGAATGCGCAAGCCATGTATATGTATAGAAACCTGACTATTATAGCTAGTAGCATGTAGCTATTGTGTCTGATTATTGCAGTGCAATGGAAATGTATTTCGCCATTCTACTTTCAGCCATTTAGAACAGCTGCATTCAAAACCTAGGCTGTAGACAGCTCCTTCTACTCTACTATCTATGGCTGAATGTTGTTACCATAGAAATATATAGGAATCTGGAATTTCATGTCAAGTGCAACACACTAGCTAGCTATGCCGTATATTCATACCTTGCACAACAATTGTCTTCCAAAATTGCTGTACATAATCCATGCATATATTCTGCTGCCATCATCCTGCAGAAAACACATGATACTTAATGGGTAGGTGCATATAGCTATACAATAAAAGAGTTTGGTCAATCTAAAAGATAATACATCAGCTGTACAGATTATGACACAGCTTTTGAGCCTCTGGCTCTGCCTGTCTGGAGTCACTGTTAGTCATATAGCTAGTGTTTTTTTTGTCACTGAAGTTGCTGTGGAACTGCACCAGATACGATATCACCTCAGAACATCAAGTTGGTATATTATGATTATGTCACTGTAACAGACCAGCTGCTGTACGTTCTGCAATAGTACTATGCTTATTAGCTACATGCACTGTGATTTCCTGTTTAACGAGCCGTGAATAGTGCATAGCTAATCATGACCAGTACAGCAACAGCAACGGAAGCAGGTCATAGATCAGTACTGCATACCAGTAATCATTTTTCGTGATTATGGGATTGCTTTCTGATCATGAGGTTGAAGAATGCTCTATCTGTTTTGGTATTTTGGCTACACATACAGAGTCAGTGAAAGTGAAATTGATAGTTGTGAAAGTTACAGATTACAGGTACTACCCTCCTAACTGTGTTCCAGGAAAAATTTATACTTGAAAGTGTGAGGAATTGTGACAGAATCTGTTTGACATTTGGTGAATATCTTCAATGGTGTAGCTAAAACAGTTCACTGAGAAGTTGTATATAAGTGATTGTCATTAAATTTACGGATCTCTGCATTATGTGAACGTATTTCCTGCATGCTGTTTGGACAATGACAACTTCTCTCATCATTTCTGCAATCCTAAAATCTCCTGGTAGTTAAATGAACTCACAAATGGGTCCTCTCCCAGTCCTACTATTCCATGATGTTCTTCAAAGGTCTTCACATTCACCTGAACACCAAGATCACGAAGCCTGTCCCTCAGCTCTAGAGTTACCTGCAGCCAGAAGAGATATCGACCTATACAATCATACATGATTGCAGGGGTATTCAGATCATGGAAGGATCCTGAGCTAGTGCTCATGCCATACATTCATACAGCTTCACAGGAAAGAGCGATTGAAGCAGTCAATGGGCACCATTCATCGTCGACATTCATGCCGTCTGCTAGTCTCAGTACCAGACTCCCATACCCAAAGGGGGAGGGGGAGTCTGGTATAGTTGCATACAGAGAGCCATTATGGGCTACAGCTTGCGTGAGGATTCCTAAGTGCCAAGTAAACCCCATTGCACCCTGTAGCAGCCAAATGAGCCCGGAGGATGCCCATAAGCCCATAAGAATTTATATAGGGGTTTAATATTAGGCGTTAATACTTTGTACATGTTGTTCTGCTTCTTTAAGCTGTTTGCAGTAGTAGGTAATGAGTTTAAAGGTGTTGCGGAGGCTCTCAAGGAGGTGCTAGCTGAATAATTGAGTTACTATCAATTCACTGTCTCCACACTTAGTCACCTGTGAAGTGTCACAGCCCAATTGGCACTTATGGGCTACAGCTTGCGTGAGGATTCCTAAGTGCCAATTAAAGGTGTTGCGGAGGCTCTCAAGGAGGTGCTAGATGAATAATTGAGTTACTATCAATTCACTGTCTCAACACTTAGTCACCTGTGAAGTGCCACAGCCCAATTACATGGCAATCAACCAATCAGATTTATGCCACCGAAATTCCGCAGACTGCAAATTGCTATGTATGCAACTGTACCAGACTCCCCCTCCCTCTTTGGGTTGGGAGTCTGGTTCCGAGACTAGCCGTCTACTTGCTGTTCAAGTATGTTATGTTGTTCAGCTTTCAATTTTGGCATTATGTCATGCAGAGACCGTGCATAGCTATTGGTTCTCTTCAGTTGACAAAATTGCCATCACTTGGGTTAAAAGGTCGATCCCACTGTGCTATGGGCTTGAGTGCATAGTGTGCAACAGTGCAAATAATTTTCAGACAACAATTCAACTGCATATGCACATACCTGTTGACCCCATTTCAATGGGTGATTTTCCATGTGCATGCATGGTGTATTACTTAAAGCATGCAGTGTGGCTACGAAGATCGACATTCCTCACAATTTCAAATGAGTCCACATCCAATTGGAAAATGGTCACTTTCTTCCAGCCATAGTGTTTTATCACTCCAAAGTCTGCCAGTCCCTGGTTCTCCTCACTGCCTATGGTCTAGTGGGGAGAGAGAAAGATGACAAGATCTCACTACGCTTATTGGGGGGGGGGGGGGGGGGGAGATGGACACAAGACAATGGAGATTGTATATACATGTTGGCGTAAGACAAATAATTATGAACTTGTAATTACAATCATGCCATATACGCATACACAGTGCATACAAAGAGATTTTTATGGCTCTTTCATGTCGTTTGAGGTATAGCTGGTAAATTAATGCCAATCGGCCACAAAGGCATTACAATTATTGTGTGGCTCGTTTTCCACACTGCCTATATGGTCTACACAGGCAAGAGGAGACAACGTGGATACACAATATTATTCTCTTCTCACTACATTTTCAGGAAGGTTTTAAAAACACTGTAAATTTTAGTTTGTAAAGCTTGACACAGATGCATACGTAAATTCAGGCAACTCATTAGAGTGTTGTTAGTATGTAAACTGTCTGGATTTTAGTGCTTAGCCTAGGTACTACTGTCTGTGCATGCGTCTACCGTCAAAGTGTCTGCAGTGTTGACCCTCAATAATTATTGCTGATATCACAAGTTTGTCACGGAGCTCACACTGGTAAAAGAGGAATGTCAGAAATGGTCTGTACATATGCATACATGTAGGTGCAATTCGTACCTGGTAGTAGTACTTGAACCTTTCTCTGTTCCTCAATGTTGGGGAGGAAGAGTGACACGAGATCTGCACAACAAATGGTACAAGATATGCACAGATATTAGCATTACAGGATCAGTGATGGTATGCAATTAGGCTGCAATATATACTCATGATCAATTTGCCCAGTTCAAGTGAAAGTTGAGCATAAATTTGTATGCTTCAGCTAGTTTCCAAGTGCCTTGAAGACTGAGTTAGCTAGTCTCTTGTGTCAAAGGTTTTCACACTAAAAGTATTCACTGAGTTGTTCGGTCATCCTTATCACCTACAACATGCATGCAACTGCTCAGAGAGAATAATGCTTCCACGAAATGTAAGTGCATCAGCTAACAGTTCTTGGTGAGTATTGACAATTTATCATGTTAGCTACTGGTGTGGGAACTGTCTATAGCTACCTGTGGGATATTCCAGAAATGTGATATCTCAGCAGAAGCTTCTGTTGCCAGAGTACAACCAGACCCCACAGCAGCAATCTTTGTTCTCTCATCCCTCAGCTGAGAGAACAGAGTCCTTTGGGACTGAAACCTCACACACTGTCCAGGAAAATCAATCAGGGAATTAAATGGTTACAGAGGAAAAAAATAATGAAATCAAACCGGCCTAGCTCTTTAATTTTTCCCACTTGCTTAATGTTGCTACTGGTTTATCTTTGTCCACGTTATACTTCAAGCATTACAGCAGACCAAGTTATTGCATCCATCCTGCCTTTGCACAACCTAGGCCTATATGTTTCATGACATTACGTATAAGCTAGGCACAACCATGCAGCTTCTTAGTGACTTACGTATGGACTGAGGCACTGCATATACGGTTTAAAGTATACGCCTCATGGAACTTCCGAAGTCAGTGCTCTCTGGGAATGCCAGGACTTAATATAGCTTCCGGCAGTACTGGATGGCGTTAGAAGTAACATCCACCAGAAAAAGCCCCTTATAATTAGCGTCAGTCTTTGGCTACCCCCGAAGTACGTGCGCGAAAGTATGACATGAGACACTACTTACGTATTGTCCCCATGGTACTAGCTGCACTATACGTAGGCTTACTTCCTTCAGCGATTCTAGATTTTGTCACTTGCCGTACGGCAATCAACCTAAGCCGCACATGCATACTCACTGCAGTATCGCTGAGTGTGTAGTGCAAGGAGTAGCCTGGCAGGACGGTGGAGTTGCTGTTGATCTCGTCCAGAGCTACCATCAGGCCGGGGATTCCGCCAGCGCTCACGTATCCTCCACTGAACGACTGCATGAGAGCGAAGTAGAGTGGCGTGGTCTCATTCTGCTGGTTATCGAGGTTTGGGTACACCTGGAACACCTTTCCACGGTTCAGAACTTCGGCCCGTGACAGCTGAGCTAGATGCACAGCCATCAACATAGCCAGTAGCCAAACACTATACATGCCGCACAGCATTAGCAAGCACATGCACACCTGTCGCACTGAGCCTGAGATTTCTATACGTCAAGACGTAGCTATACGCACTTTAATGCTTGGAGTACACAGTGGGCGTTCCCATCCACCAATAAATTCCAGGAATTGAAACTAGATGACTGTGTTGTAATGATGAATTCTATTGTTCAGTATAGTGTGGTGACTAAGTTTAATTTCTTGCTGCTCCGGGAACTGCTATACTGTATAAGGTACCTACACTCCCATGGAGAATTAACTAAAACACGAAATGAGGACTGCCCGTTGGTGAATTAATCGCGTGTTGCAATTTGAAACCACTTCAAAAAGTAATAACTGAACGTGCTTTGAAGGTAACCCTTTCAAAATTGTTGTAATAAAACTATTGACTAATTATAATATCCAAACTGACATTCAATAACAATTATTTATTACTTCATACTAGAAGTTCCCCAAAAGATGTCCACATGCAGGTGAACTGCATCACCGATAGCAATAACTTAAAGGCCAGTGGATACAGGCCACCAACTAACTAGCATTGTTTAGTGCTAAAGTTGCTGAGTTTCAAGATTAGTGAGGGTTTATCTACATTTGTAGACAGCAGTATTTTGGGAGGTCCCTTAACCATGATAAAGATATTCATTGCCAGAGTTTGGAGGTGGTGCACCCTGCAGTACAAGTGTATTAATGAGACATTCTATGGTGTGTGGGCTAGCCTCTGCAGAGCAAGCATTAATTTGCTCCATATTCAAGACAGTGTCTGTGTGTGCATGCAAGTGTATAAATACACTTGTACTGGCACCATTCCCTGGGAAACAGGAAGCAAACATTGTACTGTCAAATGACTTGGGGGGAATACTCAGGATGCTGGGGGGAATACTCAGCTATATTGTTGGTAGGACTACAACTCTAGCTCAGTAAGACAGTGCAAAATGTTCTCAAACTCAACTTGCGAAAGTGGTTGATGACTATGCCATCCATCACCTACGTGGTCAACATTCACGGCCAATATATTAATTGTCGCATCAATGTCAGAAGCTGGTAGTTGATGCACCTGAAATGAACTCATTGGTGGCTCCACCTGCCACGTCTGGTCAAACCAGCGGGATGACTGCTAAACATGTCATCACACTTACAGTGTAATCTCCATCTGGGCTTGGATAATGTATAGAGGTGTAACTTAGGTGATATGGGTGTACATCTCTATTAGCTGCGTGTGTCTCTCAAACTGGGGTGAGCCATTCCCTTGCTGCATAGTACGTATCCAGGAAACTTCAGTTCTCTCACCCTACAGCTGTGTGTTTGGTGTATGAAAATTCTAGTGAACTGGATATAACTAGCTAAGTCGATTGCCTGGTTGGTGGACAGTGGACCAGTGGTGGTGGGCAAATTGATAAACTTATTCATCACATTCCACAGAATGAATATAGTGGTAAGCTCAAGAATGGGATTCCATAACAAGTTGCTGTACTCTGCATGAATATCGTTGTACTGCAAGTATGGGTCCATAGCTGCAGCATCAGAATCAGCAAAAGGTCCTTTCCTTTCCTGCTCATGGAAGCAACTGTTTGCTGCAGGTTCTGCGACAAAAGGCAAGCCGAAGATGAAAATCATCGTGCAGAGCACCTAGACAAGCATGATTGAGTGATCGATGAATGGTGCAATGATTCAGTTTACTGTTGTCATGTGACAACTTTCTGAAATCTGATTGGAAGACGAAGATCACCGGGACTAAGACAGAATATACCGGTGACCTACCAAACGGTGGAGCACCTGGTATAACTAGCCTCATCCAAGGCACTTGTGCATGTGGAGGATATTTTCTTCCCACTTGCCCAAGGGACTGGGAGCAAGGCTAGTTTGGTGTGTGCAGGTCCTGGGGGGGGGGGGGGGGGGGGGGGGGGGGGCAAGCCATCTAGGAACTGCTACCTTTTATAAGATAATATCGAAAAAAGAATATTTGGGGGGGGGGGGGGGGGGGGGTGCTTGCACACTTGTGTAGACCTATTGTTCACTAATTAAACTGCATGAGAATGCAAAGCCAGACCCAAGCAGAAAGGAATGGTATTAATTTACGTGGTTACATGTACATGATCCTCTGCGCATGGGGTTTGATGCAATGCAGATCCTCTCAATAATCTGAAAGTTGGTTGGCTGCCAGTTTGCCACTGCATGGCTTCACAACTCACGCAAATGTTTGGAACTGGCAAATTCCTGCTACCAGCATGGTACAGGAAGGTACATTCCTTTCATTCTCTGAAGTCAACAGACGATGCAAAAGCAGCAATGAGCATCTACAGTGCTTGTAAGTACAGAACTGCATGACTGTGAATTTTGTTTTGAATATTGAATAGTTCCCGGTATATTGTTTAAGGGGAGCACATGAGATTTGTTAGTTGATTGATGGACTAAAATAACATCTGACTTGATATCACGGCATCTTAGCTATAGTTAGCTACTGCCTGAAACTAGTTTTTGCTTATGTTAAATGTACGTTAAAGTCACATGCTACAGATTCTGTATAACATTATTATGCAGTTGTGGTCGGCAGGATTGCCAACAGTACCTCTGGTCCCCTGATTGTGACTTCACCTGAACTGGAGTCTGGCACCTGGATCAAGAAAGTGTCCTCTCCAATGCGCAATGACAATTCGCATGATCAGATTTTCATTGTAGCAGCTGCAGTAAGTTGTGACTGCCGTATAGTGATATCCATTGCTGTCATAGCCATTGTACACTGTTTATTTTAAAATGGGGTGCTCTGCGGAACTTAGCTCTCCCGGCCCGGTTGTTAATAAAGATGAAAGGTTGTCTTTAGTAATTAGGAGCAAGAGCTAAGTGCCCCAAGGGCAGCACCCCATTTTAACAGTGTACACATATATAGCTCCCCCCCCCCCCCCCCCCCCCCCCCCCCACACACACACACACATACACACACACACACACACACACCACCATCACCACCACCACCCATGGCTATATGGTACAGTACTACACATCTAGTGATCCATACTATCCCTGCAGGCCCATGTACAAGGTGAAGTGAAGATAGCAAAAGAAGTACCAGGCAATGGAGTAATCACTCTGTCGTTTAACATTCAAGGAGGTGAACGATTCTTCAATCCTAACGGCTGGATAAGTGGAGTGAAGGTGGAGTGCACTGGAGTAGAGCCCCCATACGAGAATCATGGCCAACTCCTGCTGCATGGGAAGATTACCCTTAAAGATGCTTGAGTACAAAGCTCATTCCACTACATTAATTCCTGTTTACGATAAGTCCTTTGTTCTGTTATGCTTATGCTATGCCAGTATTTTGTTATAATTATACTCTCTATAGTGTTACCTTTCCTAGTTACGTACAAGTTAGCTGCTGAAAGCGTGACAATAACAGAAAGATGCTTGAGTACAAAGCTGATTCCACTACATTAATTTGTGTACGTACGATAAGGCCTTTGTTCTGTTATGCTTATTTGTATTTTGCTATAATTATACTATCTAGTGTTACCTTAGTCTAGTTAGCTGCAGAAAGTGCAACAATTAAGGCAATATAATATCATGATAACAGAGAGGCTGAGTCAAATGTTTGCCACGGTCTAGTTTCCCATGCACACCTCATGTTAATTCTGGGCACACTTGATGCTCAAAGTTGTGGGTTCAGGAAAAGGGATTGCAACTGTAGACTGAAGAGCAAGTAAGTATAGCTACCCTCGTAACGTTATCACCTGTACTAGCTATGTAATGAAGGGCTTCATCATAATAGACAGCTTACATTCAAAATAACTGTACACTGCCAATCTTGTTTGATTTGTCTGCCGATATCTCACAGTTGCATGCATGGCTGTCGCAAGGGGCACACGCGTCATCTCATAAAACATGTCAACCTGTCAGGCTGCAGTGGAGTTGGTCGCTGCAGTGTGTTGATCGAACTTAACAGATGTTATATATTAATCTACATCTATGCAGGAGTGGAGGTTGATTGCTTGTCAATGCTGAACCCACTGCAGTGTGCCTACTGTACATAACTTGGGCTTCTTGTCTGCATTTCATAATTGCATTTGAGTAACAAGCACTTTTATGTTCATTCCAAAGCAACCTCGCTGCTTCCAACCTCTTTACACAGCTATGTATTCTCAAAGCGATTCCAAGGTTGCATTAGCTATAGTATGAGCAGGTTTAAGGTAGTAAACATGGGTACCGCGATCTCCGAAACCAAGTTGATGGATAAATGGGCAGCATCAAAGCGTACACAAGTTTCAGCAATACTTTGCATCAAACTGCTCCCTCTGCTTGAAAATGCCCTAAAACTCAATTTTAAGGCCCTCTACGAAACTGAAAATTTGGACCCTCTCCAAGGCCCCCCCACCCACACTCTGACCCCATCATCAATACACACACAAAACAGGCCCAAAAACTACGGATGGATTTACCACCTGCTCTCCTCACTTGCAGGCTATAGCCCAAAACTCAGTGCCACCCTCAAAAACAGAGGTTTGGCTACCCTAGGCTTTCAAAATAAATTCCACGCACACCGACTAAAACCGACTCAAGCCAAGGGCTTTCTTCAAAAGGTCAACCTACCCCCTGCAAAACTAGGGATGCTTTTCCACGTTCACCTCTCGGTTACAGAGTTTTGGCCACACATCTACTCCCTCTCACCAGCCCAGTCCAGCTACCAAACCAGCCAAATTCGCCCTAACACGAAAATGGGTGGGGCCTGTAATGCCGAAAGGTAACTCTCTAGAGTACCTTGGCCAGGGAGCTGTCGGAGGCTGTTCACTTTCCAGGCTGTTCTTCGGCCGCTTCAGCAGACCCACAAACATTCCTGCTCACTCCACCTAGCTATTCACACTCAGATAGCCCATCGCTACATTCAATAAGCCAGAATAGCTCTTTACTTAAAAAAAAAAAAAAAAAAAAAAGGAGTGTTCAAACAAATCTTCAAAGTACCGCACGGCCACATCAGAGTGCCGATTTGAAACTTGAAAGGGCCTCTAGCCGCATCAAAGAGAGAAGCCCCCCTTGTTTATTCCGGTTGCCGCCATGGGAAAACGTAAACAGATGAATAACTCTAAATAATTATAACCGTATGCGAGTGACGTCATCTCATTAATTATTCATGAGCAAAATTGCGCGATTTCGCCGATGCCGTGCTTCCTACCTTAATATAGGTCAGCTATTTAACAATTGCATTCTCGCCAATGAAGCATGGTTGAAGTAAGTTCCCTCAATTAGACCCCTGAGCTGATCAATATTAACCATTGCCAGCTCTGATGAAGTTTGAGAGCACTACACACTTAAGGTTGCCCTGGAAACTCTTCAGCTCCATCACATTGTCATATGTAGAGTATGGTTGATGACAGACACACACCTACACCTGTTGTGGGTACCGTATAATTTCATGTCGATTGTCCAAAAAGCATCGGTTGTCCAAATTGACCAATCACATTTGTCAAATTGGCCAGTTTGCCGAATGTGATTGGGGTTCAATTGGGATTGAAGCTGATGGTCAATGTCAGCTCCTCAGAACAATTCATAAACCACTGCATGAGCATTGTAGCCAACTTTGGGAAAAGGGAATGGCATTAATTATAATCGTAACCAAACACTCCGACAGGGAGTCTACAGATCGACTTAGCAGTTAAGGAGTGCAATGGAAGACAGTACAATCGAAGAGTGCAACGTCATACAGTGGAAGAGTCAATGGAATTGCACTCTCATTATGGCTGCATGACCAGTGACTAGCCTCGTTCCCAGGCCCGCGTGCCGCTTTCGGTTGCACGAAAGAACGCGGAGCGACGAAAAGCTGGGCGGGGCCTGGGAACGAGGCTAACCAGTGACATCATAAATGTATATAATAATGGGAAGCATGTACCAGCACTGTCATCAAGGTACTTAAGCTCGATGCATTCTGTCTCCAAAGGTCATAATTATTTGGAACGTAAATAGAGCATAGCTATACTAAGCATGAGCTGATGGATATATTTGCGATCATCACTACACCACCCAGGAGCGCATGATGACGTCATGGGTGATGTACATGTCATCATGCCCTCTTGCACCACCTTAACTAATGCGTGTGCCCACCAAGTCTGCTATGAGATTAATTATTGCAGGACTGGCAATCACCTGTACATTGCATGGGCTGTGTGCATTAGCTATATACTGTTCACTGCACTTCACTGTCCTATGCAACTACAGACTAGTAAATAATTGTACCACAGTTCGTAAAGGCACACCCACATGCCTGCACCGTCCTATGCAACTGCAGACTAGTAAATAGTTGTACCACAGTTGGTAAAGGCACACCCACATGCCTGCACTGTCCTATGCAACTACAGACTAGTAAACAGTTGTACCACAGTTCGTAAAGGCACACCCACATGCCTGCACTGTCCTATGCAACTACTGACTAGTAAATAGTTGTACCACAGTTCGTAAAGGCACACACTTGCCTTGTAAAACCCCATGTCCTCGAGCTCTAAACGGTGCCTTTAATTTGAAGCCAGGGTAATCAACGCACTCTGAGGGTTTCCATGGTTACTGTATATGTTCTTATTTCCAATCAACAAACAGGAAACCACTACATGGCCCTAGATAGCTACTGGCAACATCCTGTTGGGAAACTGGATCAAAGCTTAGTCTTGCGCGAATCAGCACTTGGGACAACCTTTCTACTGTCTAGCTTACACATCCTCCAGTGCAGAGTGCATGATGTCATCATGCAATCTTGTCCAGTGGTACAACCCAACTCACCAGCGGAACAAAGCTATGGTATAGCACCAATCTTGCATGAATCAGCACTTTGGACAACCTTTCTATTACACATCCTCCGGTGCAAGAGCGCAGTGATGTCATCATGTGCTCTTGTCCAGTGGTAGCTACCACCCAACACACAAGCAAAATCTTGTGCATGGGCAGCTGAAGATCTAGTCTTAGCACTTGGGACAACCTTTCTACTGTCTAGCTTACACATCCTCCAGTGCAAAGATCTGGTCTTGCGTGAATCAGCACTTGGGACTTTCTGCTGTCTAGCCTACACATCCTTCAGTGTTACCACCAACACTGTATATGTTTAGCGGTTCTCTATAATCTGATTACCGTTGGTGTGAGTTAAAATCTCTAACATGGATACGACACCCAACAAATACAAACATACATCATGCGCCCATCAACTCATATAGCTTAGGTGTTCCAGTACAACCTCACTCAGATTTATAAAGTTGCATGGTATAATTATAGTAAACAGACCAATCACATGTAGCAAAAATAACTGCAGCTATAATAGCTAGCTAGCTAGCCAGCCACACATATCAGTTGATCTGTGACCGAAATTATTTGTAATGCTCATGCTAAAGCGGCAGATTAAGGGTTGATAAATCCGGCAAGAATTGTGTCTAAGGTTGCAGATGATAGGCACGCTGCCACGTATGGAACTCCTGCTATCTCAGACTGGAGACACTCCGTTCCACCAGCACATTCAACATTGTTACAGGTGCGGACAGTAGTGGCAGGGATGTTACAGATTGTACCAACCTCCGCTCCATCTATCTCAATTGCTTGGCAGGCCAATCCTTCTGGGCACATACGATTCTCACAAGCAGTTCCAAACTCAAATTGGATGGCAGTTTGAATGCATACACTGTCCAATTGAATACCCCTCTGTGAAAGTTGTCCTGGTACAGAAACACAGCTTGTACCAGATTCAGTGCACATACTAGTGCTTCCAGATCCAGACCCTTCACGGCCACCTTCCATGCAATTGGTTTGAACACAACTGAATGTCACCTGGTCGCCACCCTGCACCAAATCCACACACAGCTGACCAGACCGAGAACACATCTCCAATCCAGTATCACTACAGCTCTGTGATTGTAGTGCTTGTACCAAACTTCGCAAAGTACAGAAGGAAAGGGAGATGTTACGTGAAGGATATACCGTGAGAATGCACACCTGGTCTTCCTCACATACATTAAGGTCATCGCACTGAGACAAGACTGGACCACAACTGGCTACTATTCGAGGCGAACCAGAGCCACTTCCTCCTCCACTTGCACCATTGTTGAATGTGAATTCTCTGCAAACCATCCCAGGGTTGCATTCAATGTCTTCACAGCTGGTTGCAGCAACACACGATGCTGGTCTAAATGCAAGGTCCCCTTCAGTTGGTTCTTCACACACTAACCCTCTCCTTCTGCAGACAGGATTGAGTATGGAGCAGTTTCTGGTCAGCTGGCAAAAGGCTACAGAAAAATCTCCCTCTCCCACTACACGACACTCCAATCCCTCACTTTCATTGCAGCTAATTCTGCTGCAGTTAGCAGTGCGCGCACAAACTGCAAACCGAAACTGCCCTTCTCCTCTTACACGACACTCCAATCCTTGACTTTCATTGCAGCGAATTCTGCTGCAGTTAGCAGTGCGCGCACAGAATGCAACCGGCGACGGGCCTTCCCTTACACGACACTCCAATCCCTGACTTTCGTTGCAGCGAATTCTGCTGCAGTCCGAAATCGGTGCACAGATAGCTCTCGTAATGTTCAAGATCGTAATATTTAATATGCGACATTCTAGATTTCGTTCTTTGCAGTCGAGTCCCTCGCAAATGTCAGGTAGCGGAGGGGGCTCCACGCAAAAAGCCGTGCCATTCGTCACCATGCACACGAACTCATCTGAACACTCCAGCTGACTACAGTCAGTGGGTGTAGGAACGACACGAATCGGCTTGCAACGCACAACTGGGTCTAATCCATCTCTTTTGCGCAATTGACATTCCATTCCTTCCTCACACTCCACATTTTCGCAACTTGTTGGCGGAGGTTGGGGCTGACATCTCGCCCGAGGGCCCTGCCGCGTCTGTCGCACCTCACAAACGGGCCTGTCCGTTGGACATTGGATCACGGCGCAATTGGTCGGTGGCTGTGGTGGAGGAGGGAGGACACACTGCGGTGAGATATACTGCCTGCAGTTGGGTCGGTTTCCAGGACAAGTTGGGGGAACTATTCGGTTCACGCACATGCGACGCGCAGGGCATCGTGTCTGAGCGCAGGTAGGGGCCGCACACCGATTGGTTACTTCTTTCCCGTTCGATAAACGAAAGAAAGTAGCTCTGCACTCGCCGTGACAGGCATCTACCCTGCATTCACTGTTCAGAAAACGTACGCATCGGGTTCCGTTACAGGGATTCGAATTGCAAACCACGGGCTGCGGACAAGAAGCATTTTGAGCCCTTGCGCCGAACGAAGCAAAAAGCGCTAAGAGGAGTACACATGTTCGCATCATGCTTCGAATGGTATATACTGACAGGGCACCTGGCGTAGGCCTATTGTTATATAGCGGCTAGCTACAAAAGGAAACCGCTCAAGTGGGGTTAGTGCCGGTGTCCCAGCGGATCGCGTCCAGCCGCGGATCGGATAGTGTCCGCCCTGCTAGCAGATCGTGTCCGGGGGGCGGACGCTAACTGCTAGCGGATGGAGTCTCGGTCCGCTAGCAGATTATTTCCGCCTGGACACTTAGTCTTAGTCTAGCTATCTGTTTAATAGCAGATACTGTCCAAGCAGACACTATCCCACCCCGCGGACACTCTATCTGCTAGCAGATACTGTCCAGGCGGACACTATCTGCTATAGCAGATACTGTCCAGGCGGACGCAATCTGCTAGCGGATAGTGTCCCCCCCCCCCGGCACAACCAGGATAATAATCAGTAGTAAATGTTGCATAATTATTATGATTTAGAATAAAATTTAATGTTGCATAACATTTATACTGATGATTGTTGCAAAATAAAGAATAACAATTACATACTTACAATGTTGCATAATAATACTGTTACATACAAGAATTACAACTCCAGTTCTCTTCTGTTGTAAGTTCTTCCAGTACAACACATTTCAGATGGAACCACTTCTCGCGTTCGATGATCGTGCTGGACCATGTCATCGTATGTCTCCAGTATAAGGCAGGAACAGTAAAGTTCTATTTCTTGTGTAGGAAAGTGCAATATAGTTCCACTTCTTGGCTGTCTTTTGTTCGGCAAGTGGAAATCTTGTTAACTTCTTCTTTTCGAAGCACTCCAAGAGGTGGGAACGCATTTGGGTTGATCAAAAGTGATCTTTTTCATGTTATCCCCCATGGCAGCATGAAGTGCAAATGCAACGGCGAATAGTCCACAGTCTTGCTTCCCTTGTTGCTGCTGTACATATGGTCTATTCACTTCTAGGATTGGGTCCATTTCATCGCCATCCTCGTCACTTGTCTTTACCAATGTGCGGTAAACGGTGGCCAACTGGTGGGTAAGGGAGGAACTCAACTCTCCACCACCGAATTTGCTGTCGAAGATGGTGACAGTCTGGCCAATGCTGGATGACGCCACCCATTGCAATGGTTTCCTGCCACATGGTGAATTTGGATTGCTTCATCTCGTACTGGACAGAAACCATCAATCTGCGACAGCAATGTAGATTGGAAGCCATCTACATGTAGTAACTCAGGGAACTCAGTCTGCAGCAGCTCCTGGCTAGTTCAATATGTTCATCAGTGAGCATATATCCCTTCTTAAGATCTCCCTCATCTCTGTCGTCAGTTTGCTCCCCTGCTTCTTTGTGGTAGACTGCTTCTGTCTCTTTACCTTAACCATGATAGACACTAACTTTGCTACTTTTCTGGTCAAGTGGACGCAACTTGTCACAACTTCTGGGCTTTTCCTTAAACAGAGTAAGGAGGCTGACATTGTACTGCTTTTGTGTTTCCTGTCTCCCTGTTGCTAAGCTGGCACACTCCCTTGTCAGAAAGGTCTTCTACAATGTAGGGACCAAGCCACAAAGGATCTTGTTTCCCTCCTTTATTTCTGGCATTTGCCAGAAGGACAATCGAGCCAATGGCTATGCTGCTGGTCCCAGCATGCCTTTTGTCATAATGCTCTTTCTGCTTCGTTGAGCATTCGATATGTTGGTCTTGGCCTTCTCCATAACATTTGAGTGGAACTCGAGCATTTTCTCAACTTGGGAATCAAAATCTGGGCTAGAGAATAAGGAAAGAGATGAGGGAGATCCATAACAACATGATCAATGCCTGCAGTCAAACAGTCAAAGTCACTAGTATAAGAACCTTTCGCCTGTCAAATCACGGTCAACTCGGTCATCATGGTCACTGTCAGCTGCAGGCTTCAGATCAGTCGGCAGTCGTGGTCTCCTCCCGTACATTAAGAAGAAGGGAGAGTACTTCGATGAACTCTGAATGCTGGTCCTGTAGGCAAACAGAATGGGGTCCAGCAGTTTATCCCAGTCGTCTTGGTCGTCATTGATATATTTGCTGAGTACCCGTGTAATTGTTTGATTCATTCGCTCGTCCAAACCGTTCATCTGGGGGTGGTAAGCAGAAGAGATCCTGTGGTTCACTCCGGTCAGCTGGAAAAGATGACTCTGCACTTGGTTGACAAACTCCCTCCCCTGGTCACTTTGGATGATCTCCGGACATCCATGACGGCAGATCAACTTGTAGAGGAAGCTCATTGAGGAAGGTAAAACACAAAAATCAATATTCCATTACGTTTAATACGTACAGCAGAGGCGGTTGCCTCGCTGAGTCTGCTTCAAGGGCCCAACAAGATCTATGCCAACCCTAGTAAAGAGAGCAAGCATTGTTATGAACATATAGCTATATATAATAGTGGAGGTATAGAAGTCAAGCATGTACCAGTATACTATTGCATGCTATTTGCAAACACACCTGTTCCACACTTCTTTTACTGGTATCAATCCTAACGGCTGGATAAGTGGAGTGAAGGTGGAGTGCACTGGAGTAGAGCCCCCATACGAGAATCACGGCCAGCTCCTGCTGCATGGGAAGATTACCCTTAAAGATGCTTGAGCTCATTCCACTACAGTTTGCGATTATTCCTTTGTTCTGTTATGCTTATGCTATGCCAGTATTTTGTTATAATTATACTCTCTAGTGTTACCTTTCCTAGTTACAAGTTAGCTGCTGAAAGCGCGACAATATTGATAACAGAAAGATGCTTGAGTAGCTACAAAGCTGATTCCACTACATTAATTCGTGTACATACGTACGATAAGGCCTTTGTTCTGTTATGCTTATTCGTATTTTGCTATAATTATACTATCTAGTGTTACCTTATACTAATTAGCTGGCTGCAGAAAGCGCAACAATTAAGGCAATATAATATCATGATAACAGAGAGGCTGAGTCTGGTGTTTGCCACGGTCTAGTTTCCCATGCACACCTCATGTTAATTCTGGGCACACTTGATGCTCAAAGTTGTGGGTTCAGGAAAAGGGATTGCAACTGTAGACTGAAGAGCAAGTATTGCTCAATAGTAAGTAGCTACCCTCGTAACGTTATCACCCCTATGTCATGAACGACTTAATCAATGTAATACATTCAAAATAGCTGTGCACTGCCAGTCTTGCTTGATTTGTCTCTTACAGTTGCATACATGCATGGCTGCTGCAAAAGGGCACACATATCATCTCTACAAACATGTCAACCAGTCAGGCTGCAGTGGAGTTGGTCGGAGCAGTGGAGTTGGCTGCTGCAGTGCAGTTGGTCGCTGCAGTGTGTTCATAGAACTTAACAGATGCAGATAAAACCATTGCCAGCTCCACGGAACTCTGATTTGAGAGTGCTACACACTTGCGGTTGCCCTGGAAACCCTTCAGCTCTATCACATTGTCGCATGCATGGGACACAGATTATGATAGACACACACCCACACTTGCAGCTATGGGTACCGTATAATTTCAAGTCGATTGTCCAAAAAGCATCGGTTGTCCAAATTGAACAATCACATTTGTCAAATTGGCCAGTTTGCCGAATGTGATTGGGGTTCAATTGGGATTGAAGCTGATGGTCAATGTCAGCTCCTCTGAACAATTCATAAACCACTGCATGAGTGTTGTGGCCAACTTTGGGAAAAGGGAATGGCAATATAATCGTAACCAAACACTCTGACATGGAGTCTACGGATCGACTTAGCAGTTGAGGAGTGCAATGGAAGACAGTACAATCGAAGAGTGTGACGTCATACAACGGAAGAGTCAATGGAATTGCACTCTCATTATGGCTGCATGACCAGTGACATCATAAATGTATATAATAATAGGCAGCATGTACCAGCTCTGTCATCAAGGTACTTAAGCTCGATGCATTCCGTCTCCAAAGGTCATAATTATTTGGAAACGTAAATAGAGCATAGCTACTAAGCATGACCTGAAGGATATATTTGCGATCATCACTACACCACCCAAGAGCGCATGATGATGTCATGGATGATGTACATGTCATCATGACCTCTTGCACCACCTGAACTAATTTGCCCACCAAGTCTGCTATGGGATTGCAGGACTGGCAATCACCAGCTGTACATTGCATGGGCTGTGTGCATTAGCTACTGTTCGCTGCACTGCACTGTCCTATGCAACTATATACAGACTATAGTAAATAGTTGTACCACAGTTCGTAAAGGCACACCCACATGCCTTGTAAAACCCATGTCTAAGCGGTGCCTTTAATTTGAAGCCAGGGTAATAAATGTACTCTGAGTGTTTCCATGGTTACCGTATATGTTCTTTCAAAGCTGGCAAATAATTTAAAATCAGGTTGAAGGTCAACACTACAACAAACAGGAAACCACTGGCCCTAGATAGCTACTGGCAACATCCTGTTGGGAAACTGGATCAAAGCTATGATATAACTACGGAAGCCGAGAAGGGCCATTCCATTCTGCCGTTCTACCATTCTGCCGTTCTGCCATTCTGCTATTCTGCCGTTCTGCCATTCTGCCGTTCTGCCATTCTGCCATTCTGAGGTAGCACGTGACTGCACGTGCGCATCTTCGGTCAGCGGAGCATTAGCTAACCAGGGGCCGTAGGACAAGATCACGTGCACTGTCATTTTGTATGACGTAATGCAAAGTCGTTCTACTGCTTTTCTCCTTGGAAGAAGGCTGCATTGCGCTTTCAATGCATCCTGAAGAGCAACCTCTATGCAGAGACTGTGACCGAACTGGGTATAAGCAACTACACACTACTACGTGCCTGTACTGAGCAGTTATGTAAGTGACCATGCAGACTCACCGAGAATATCAGCGAATGCAGACTTGTCGACCGCACTCAAGCGTTTAGCATCAGGTAGGAAGTCAATAAAGCGATCGAACCCCATCGAACCCCAGCGATAAGTCAGCGCTAGAGCTGTTACTAGTCTGCTAGTTCCGCATACTTCTTGTATATTATTGTGCACTATATCTATGGAATGTTAATTGTACCACGTGCGCACGGACCTTGTCCCACCCCCCTTGCATAGCTTGTTAGCTAACGGCGACATCACTAGTACGCAGACACCAAGTTCAAATGGCTGGTTTGCTTTTAAGAACGCGAATTCTACTGACTTAGCTAGCTAGCTATCTACCAGCTAAATCCTTGCAATAACTAGTCCAGGTTATCTATACTTGTACTTGTTATAATTATTATCAAAAACTGATCAAAGTTTTTCTTCATCCACCAAGGTACATCAACTCCTATCAGTAACCAATGTGGATAGAAATTAAAAGTGATCATGACCACCATGATACAGATATAATCAATGCATTATAGGAAAGCCTTAAGTCAAAGTCCTTTCGAGGTTTATTATCAATAAGTGTGAACTTTGAAGTTCTTGTGGTAATGTTCTGAGTGTGAAGTGGCAGGCTTGTAATACTTTGGAAGGGGGATGTAACTGAGAATGACCATTCATTCAGCCAAATTTTTCAATCCTGCCATTCTTCCATACTGCCATTATTCCTTACTGCCATTATTCCTTACTGCCATTCTTCACAACTGCCATTCTTCCTTACTGCCATTCTTCACAACTGCCATTCTTCCTTACTGACGTTCTTCCTTCCTGCTATTCTGGCTTAATTGGTCTGTATAGCTAGTTGCTATAATTATAGCTAGTATTCCAAGGCAAATGATTTCTTATAGCTACAAACAAGCCTGTGGCAGGTTAATCATTCCACCACGATCTAGTCTAGTATAGCTAGTATGTTTTTATTATTATTATTATTATTATTGCTTTACAGCAGAGTGCATGTTGTGACGGTGGTGAGAGTGGTACACAAAAGAGACTGAAAGTTAGCTGAGAATGAGAACTGCTGTAGGTCAGCTAAAAGATTCTTAGCTGCCTTAAACTTAATACATACACATACTTATTCGTTAGGTTAAGGGACGACTTTACAAAGATTGGACAAAGAACACTAGTAAACATAATATCATATGGGTTTATGAGATTGTGACATGGGTATTAGTGCTGAGCGAGAAGGACACCTTCAGATTGGTGGTGGTCTTGTCAGGTGGAAGTTTGTGGTAACTGGCATATGACGTTAGAAGTAGTCAATAGTTGCTATAGTGAGGTGAATACTGTCCTGGGAACAGTTGAACATTTAGAACAGGGACATGAATAGTGGAAGGAGCAGGTGGATTCAGGGTTGAAGTTGGCGAGAAAGTGATTCCAAAGAGTAACTTTGAGACGATGCTTTATTAGCTTGTAGCTAAGAGTCAAGTCTATAGCTGGGAGTGAATTCCATAGAGATGGTAATCTGTTGAAATAAAACTGTTTATCTCTTGAATGTTTTGATAGAGGTTGGACTAGCTTCATATGCAATCCAGACCTAGTTTGGTTCGTGCTGAAGGAGACAAAATTGACAATATTAAATGAGCTGTTGTTAGCATCAGGAGATTTCAAAGATTTGATGAAGAAGCAGATGTCGTGTAGTTCGAACAACATCGATAGAGGCAGTAGGTGCAGCTTTGTCAACCTTGCTTTGTAGTCAGAAGTATAGTCGTTTAGAATGTATTTTGTTGCACGGCGTTGAATTGATTCTATTAAGTTGATGTCTTTGATCAGAACCGGTCTCCAGATTTATGAGCCATATAACAGTTGGGATCTCACAAGAGATATGTAGAGTCGTTTCTTTGTACTGATACTATTTGTAGCACAGAAAGTGCGGCGAAGCAGCCCCAACTTCTTGTAGGCTTTAGAGGATATGAGGTGCAGGTGATCTGACCACTTAAGGTCAGATGCTATTACAATGCCCAGGTCCTTGTGAGAGTTGCAAGGTGCAATTGACCGACCATTTATGTAGTAGGAGGAGTCAGCTGTACACAGAGGGTTAGAGCGTTTGGTATTGATGGATAAGAGATGGAGCTTAGTTTCATTGAATGCCAACAGCCACTTTTTGCTCCAAGAGGAAACCCCATCCAGGTCGGATTGCAGCAGGAGACTATCAGAAGGTGAGGATATGCGAGAGAGGCATTTGGTGTCGTCCGCAAAAAGGAATAACTTAGTGAAGAGGCTACTGGATGGGAGATCGTTGATGTATATAAGAAACATGAGGGGACCCAGAATGCTTCCCTGGGGTACCCCAGAGATCACAGGAAGTGAAGAGGAAGAGCAACCAGAGATTGAGACATGTTGCTGTCTGCCTAGTAAGTAGGCGCGAAACCAATACCAGAGACTCCCATTTACACCCACTTTCCGGAGCTTCAGTAGCAGTTCATGGTGGGGAACGCTGTCAAATGCTTTCCTGAAGTCGAGGTATATGACATCACATCTGGCATTGCTGTTGATATCATTATGAATGTTGGCTAGGAAGGTAAGTAGTTGTTGAATTGCTGAGCGGTGCTGGAGAAAGCCAAATTGGGAATCATGGATGATGTTGTGCTTCATGATGAACGCACTCAGTTTGTCATAGACTAGACGTTCGAGGACTTTTGAAATAATACAGAGGAGGGAAATAGGACGATAGTTAATTACTTGACTTTTATCTCCAGATTTATAGACAGGAGTAATTGAATGGTGCTTCCATTCTAGAGGAATGATGTGCTTGGAGAAGCTTAGAGAATAGAGGTGGTGCAGCGGGATGTAGAGCGCTAGTGAACAGTGTTTCAACAATTTGGAGCCAATTCCATCACAGCCCATAGATTTGTTAGGGTCTAGGCTCGAGAGTGCTGTAAGAACCTCAAGTTCAGAGATTGATATCGAACAAATGCTAGGCGAGGCCACAGGAAGATTGTCCAGACTAGGAAGCCTGTAAGAGCTGATTGTAAAGACTGAGTGGAAGAAAGAGTTAAACAGTTCAGCCCTCTCAGTGTCCTGAGAAGCAGAAGAAGTGCCTAGAAATACGGTTGATGGAATGGAGCTGTCTTTAGTGAGAGAGTGAATATATTTGTATATCTTGGAGGATTGTGATCCAGCAAAGGATTGAACGAGGTTCATTTCATATTGAGATTTTGCGTGTAGAATTTTGTCCCGAAGGGTTGACTGGTATTGGGCTACTTTGTTGCAGAGATGGGCAGTAGGTTTCCTTGAAGCTTTTTTCCTGAGTGTGCGAAGAGACTTAGACAAGTGTCTGAGCTCTGGAGTGAACCAGCATGGGTATTGAAAGCGTCTGAGTCTCACTTTGGGTACGTAGATGTTCATAGCTTCGTAGATTGAGCTCTTCACAGTGTTCCATACAAGTTCAACATCACTGCAGCGGAGACAAGAGGAATAATCGAAGTCAATAAGGTATGAACAGATACCGTCATAGTCAGCTTTGGGGAAATCAAATACGTATTTTGGAGTTGTTGTTGTTGTTAGGGAAGGAGGGGAGGAATGTGAGATCAGGAAGGTGACTACATAGTGATCGGACAAGAGAATCTGGTCATCCTTGCAGATTGAGAGGTTACTGATACACTCAACGGAATTAGTCAGCACAAGGTCTAGGGTATTGCCTTTAATGTGAGTGGGACCCTCTAACATTTGCATGAGATCATTGTCAAAGACGAAGTCGCAGAGTGCTCTAGAGGTGGAGGAAGTGGCAGTGAGAGTGCTCCAATGAATATCTGGACAATTGAAATCACCAACCAGGATGACATGGCTGGGAGAGCTAGATTGGACAATTTGTGATAAGCAAGAGAAGGCATCGAAGACCTGTGCATCATTAGAACTGGGAGGGATATACGCGCAGCAGACAGTGACTGAGTTATGGAATAATTTGACGGACAAGACCTCAGTGTGAGGTGAATCGTTTCTGACAATGCATGTGACTGGGATGGTATCCTTTACAGCAATCATCACTCCGCCTCCACGGGAGCATCTGTCATTGCGGAAGATGTTGTAGTTGGAGGGAAGAATCTCATGGTCGAACACAAAGTCAGACAACCAGGTTTCTGTCAGGCAAATTACATCATAGTTAGACGAATAAATTATTGATTGGAATTTGCGTAGTTTGTTGACCAGACTCCTTATGTTAAGATAGCAGAAGGTGATTGAGCTGTGATCATTAGTTGAGTCGTGGGGAGAACATTGTGGGTTGTGACAAGAACATTGCAAAACGTGCTGGCATTGAGGATTGTGTCGAGGACATTGTAAATCACAATGAGGACATTGGGGATCAGGTCGTGAATAAGTTAGTAGATTGTGGTGTGGGTGTGTGGACAATGAAGTGGGTGGAGATAGTCAGTCGCCCAATTGGCTGGGCTGGGCAGGGATTGAATGGTTTACAGAATCTGGTTCCTCCTCTTCACTGATAGATGGAGTGGGGACCTTCTTGTTATGAATAGCATCATTAGAGACATTGGTCTTTTGAATAGCACCCTTAGGTGCGTGCTTGGAGACTACCTCCTCTTTGTTGAACGAGTTAGGGTTGTCATTGACTTGCTGAGAGGCATTGGTGGTTGCCTGGGCAAGAAACTCAGAGGCATTTGCGGTACCATATTTCTGATTGTTGACATAAATGCTGTTGCCACGAATCTTGATGCTGCCTTTGTCAATCCCAGAGACAATTAGTGCTCGTCTCTGACGCAATAGTGTAGATTCTGTAGCTCTTTCTTTTGGAGATTGATGCGGCTTCACAGAGGTACCAGGGGTAGTGAATAACTTATGGCGGTTAGATAGTATGTTAGACACGTCACAGGTGCGATTGAGGTGGGCTAGTACAGGACGGTTGCGGCTCTCATCATACTTGCCAAGTCGAACACAGTCACGAATGGACTGGGAGGGTACGTCTGAGCAGATTGACTCAATTGTTTTGGACGTTAAGACTCTCCGTTTGGAATAACCTAAGCCGTAGATCGGATCACCTGCATTTCGACCTTCTCCTTCGTCTCCGCCAGAAACACCAGTAGCGCTGGACGTCGGAACCAATTCCAGATATTCTGTATCGCTCCCAGCTGTACCGTCCATCGTTTCACTTGTACCTAGCTACTTGTTCACAGACGATTATAAAGTCAGGGCTCGCGAGACACACGATTACGCTAGTACAGCGTTCTTGCAATGCCACCGCAGGACTCCCCAGCAGATTAGCCTATGGCTGAGCGTGAAGGGACTACCTAGATCAGCCTATGGCTGTTGAAAAGTAAAATCTACTACTACTGTATACTATTTACGTAACGTTTATGTGCAATTACGCATCGATATCGCGATCGATATCGATCTGTTCAAGATGCGCACGTGCAGTCACGTGCTACCTCAGAATAGCAGAATGGCAGAATGGCAGAAAGGCAGAATGGCAGAAAGGCAGAATGGCAGAACGCCAGAATAGCAGAATGGCAGAACGGCAGAATGGTAGAACGGCAGAATGGAATGGCCCTTCTCGGCTTCCGTATATAACACTAGCTAGTCTTGCATGAATCAGCACTTGGGACAACCTTTCTACTGTCTAGCTTACACATCCTCCAGTGCAAAGATGCAGTCTGGCATGAATCAGCACTTGGGACAACCTTTGTACTGGCTAGCCTATACACATCCTCCAGTGCAGAGTGCATGATGTCATCATGTGCTTTTGTCCAGTGGTCCACCCACACACCTTGTCCATGGGCAGCTGCAACAAAGATCTAGTCCAGCACTTGGGACTTTCTGCTGTCTAGCCTACACATCCTACATAATGACGAGAGGAGGTCTCCTCGAGAATCACACTGGGATAAGCTCACATGATGACGAGAGGAGGTCTCCTCCAGATTCAAGAAACACAGATGAGACTTACGAGAGTTGCACTGAGCAGTGAGGTACCGTAGTCAAGCAGTTTAGACCTACTGGTTGAGGTGTGGAGTTATCCAGAGAGTGGTCAAGTCTATACCATCTCTGTAGAATATTATCCACAAACCTGCTGTGGGTGAAAACGAGGTTGCGAATAGTTATGGCTTACTTTCCGTGGGCTGCCATATAACAACTGGACCTCTCGCATTCTGAGTTCTTCAGGTCGACGTCTGGTGTGACCTCTGGGATCCCCCCAACCTGGTGCGTCTCAGGAGTGGGGAATCGTGGTAACTGCTGCTCAAACGACATGAGAATGGACATATAGTGTTGACGCTGTTGTGTGTGTGTGTGTATTTCCCTCTATCTCATCCACCCCTCCCCTGACCGAGAAGAGTGGCCAATGGGGCTCTGTGCATACAGCTCCAGGGTAGTGGTCGTGTTTCAATACTGCTGGTCTGTGGTCTTTCATATCTCAGTTTATCGCCACTCTCAGGACCCTTTCTCGAATACCGTGCGTTGCCTGAAACCGAAAAGCCTGGGAACGAGACCACGATCTAGTATACGTATGCAGTAGTCTATAAGTGTGTGTACATATTACGGGTTAGTCCTTCATTTAAGAGTCACGAAATGTGCTGAGTAAGCACTATGCAGTATGTAGTAACCAGATGTAGTAATGTAGACTGGTAATGCTGGTAATGTGGGTAATGTAGGTAATACTGGTAATGTAAGTAATGTAGGTAATACTGGTAATGTAGGTAATACTGGTAATGTAGGTAGCTAATACTGGTAATGTAGGTAATACTGGTAACGTAGGTAATACTGGTAATGTAGGTAATACTGGTAATGTAGGTAATGTAGGTAATACTTAAGGTTGATCCGGATGAGTTACAGTCCCTCCATGTTACTCCTGAAGTAGTTCGTAATGCGCTTTCCAAGCTGAAGAGGGGTAAGAGTGATGGTGATGCTCTGTCATCCGATCACTTGATATTTGCACCTGACCCTTTTGTTCACTTATTAGCCCCGCTTTTCACATCCCTACTTCGTCACGGATATATGCCTTCCTGTTTTGGGAATGCTAGATTGCAGCCAATTCCAAAGGGTAGAAACAAAGACTACTCTTGTTCTGTGAACTATCGTGGTATTGCCTTGGCTTCATGCTTTAGCAAGGTAATCGAGCTTTGCATTCTAGACTTATATGGTGAACTGCTAACATCTTCTCAACTGCAATTTGGGTTTAAGTCGGGGCTTTCTACATCAATGTGTACGGGAGTCCTAAAGGCTATTGTCTCGCATTACAATCTGGGGGGTTCAAAAGTCTATGGCTGCCTGATTGACGCTACCAAAGCTTTTGACACAGTGGATCATACCATTCTCTTTGAGAAGCTACTTGCTCGGGGGTTACCTAATGTGGTGATCCGATTTAACCTCAACTGGTACCTGTCTCAACGGCTGTGTGTGAACTGGAATGGTCATCTCTCAGAACAATTTCCGGTTTCACAAGGGGTTCGTCAAGGTGGGATTCTTTCCCCAATACTGTTTGCTCTGTATATCGATGATCTCTTACTTGAACTATCCCAGTCTAAAGTTGGGTGTCACTGGTATGGTACCTTTGCTGGTGCTTTAGCCTACGCTGATGATATAACTCTGTTAGCCCCCAGCCCATCAGCACTCAGGAAGCTTCTTCAGATATGTGAGAATTTCGGAGCTTCACATCAGATGAGATTCAACCCTGATAAAACCCAATGCATCTGTTTCTGCAAGGGCAATGCTAACCTGTCCCAAGATAGTCGATTCCTATTCTGTGGGAAAAGTATTGCTTTATCAACATCTGTTACTCATCTTGGTCACATACTGACGTCTAAGTTGCAAGATGATCAAGATATACAGAGATGTCTTCTTGATTTTGTTAAACGTGCTAACAGCACTCTTTACCGGTTTAAGTTTTGTACCCCTCGTGTTTTAGTTCATCTGTTACGTTCTTATTGTATGTCATTTTATGGATGTGCTATATGGTCCCTCAATGCTTGGTCAATTAGGTCCATAGATGTCAGTATGAACAAAATTTTACGCCGTATTTGGTCCTTACCTTTCAATTGTCACACTGATCTTCTTCATGTTATTTCTAATTGTACTAGTGTATTCAATGTTTGCTACAGTCGTTGCTGTAAGTTGATCAGTCAAGCCAGAGCTTGTGGCAATTACCTGGTGCGTTCTGTATTCTCCACTGTTTCATGTCGTAATTTCATTGGTTATAACCTTAAGTTTGGTCATTCTTTTGTGTGTAGTTATAATTCTGTTTCTATGTCACTAGCAAATTTAATCATGGAGATAAAAGATCCGTCATTATTTGTCAATGGATTTGTGCAACACGAGTTAAATCAGTTAGCTAATTTTATTTCAACTATGTAATATAGGTAGTATCTATGTGTTGTGTACACCTTATGTGGTGTGAATACATGTTATTGTAATGTAGGTAATACTGGTAATGTAGGTAATACTGGTAATGTAGGTAATACTGGTAATACTGGTAATGTAGGTAATGTAGGTAATACTGGTAATGTTAGTAATACTGGATAATGTAATGGCTCCCTTGGTTCCTGTGGTTCCCTTGTTTCCTGTGGTTCCCGTGGTTTCCTTTTTTTCCTGTGGTTCTCTGTGCTCCCTAGTTTCCCATGGTCCCTGTGGTTCCCTTGGTTCGTGTGGTTCCTGTGGTTTCTGTGGTTTCATAGGCTCCTGTTGTTACCTAGGATCCTGTGGTTCCCATGGTTTACTTACATGGTTCCAGTGCTACGCCGCATGTGGTTCTGGCATCTGCATTGCATGCTTATGATTCCTCTGGCTACCTGTTGTTATTGCTGTGTTGTCTGATTATTGTCACTCTCAAATGTATTATTATTGTCACTCTCTGCAATAAGGAATATTAGTATACAGGATGTTTAATGTGATTCTGAATGAAATCGAATGAATACTGCTATGACGTATGAGTAAAGATTAAATGTAGTTTCAGACACGCATGAAGGCATACTGTTACAGGGTGGAAATCAAAGCAAGTTGTATGATGTGGAGGTGCAGTAACAAAGTCATTAATCTATGAAGTCAAACTGTCAAAGTGCAACGTTACGAACTGCAGTGTAGTTGATCTTACTAGAGATTTCACCTTGGCTTTTTTTTCGGAACACGATGTCTTGTGGTAAAGTGAAAAGACAAATTGAAGTAGTGGAGTAATAAACAACATCGTTATACAATTTAGCAATCATGCTGTTGTCGCTTTCTTGCCGAAGTGAAGTGCATATCTCGTGGAGAACAATCGATTCAAAATTTTACCAAATGGCTTGCGACATACACTCACCTCGTTCTTGTGCAAATCTCTTGCTACTAGGTATATCGATTTGTAGGGGATGTTTTCTTCTACTTCCCTGGTCACCTTGCAAAGGTGGTGGTCTCGGTCCATACGGATTATCACAGTTTGTGCATTTGCAAAGTGCTGTAAAAGGCTGAGAGGCCTTAAAACATTTACACCTTGTAGTATAAATGGCAGACGGCATACAAGATTTAGCCCTTGCCTTTTCTTGTTAGCACCACACCTACAGCTGTTGGATTTGGAGTTTGAAGTTGGTGCACCCATCTTGTGGCAGGGAACAGCAGCATCATAGTGTCCTACTTCAGAGCGTGTATAAACAAGAAAAGCACTAGCCTCTGTGGTCACTATCTCAGGGGTTACATACATGGTGGGGGTGTTAGGGTCCTTGTGGAAAATAACGATAGAGATCTGCAAGAGCTGTTGCCAGTGCTAGTGGCATGGTGTTTCCAAGTTCACTGTCGAAGTAATGGTTGTCAGCAAATCTGTTGGCTTCTTTATCGTAATTGAGATCAGTGTGTTGTATATACGGGCTGTAATTCACACGATGCTCCCCTAGCAGCTCTTTGACATACACTTGTCGCAGGGTTGCTGACAGTGTCTCCACAGTTAATCCATCAGTACTGGTGACACCCGCCAGTGTTAGGCAGTGACCCCATGTTTGCAAGTCTGCTAAAATGTTTACCGCAACAGCAGTGAAGAAGCAGTTTCCATCATGAGGCACAGATGAAAATCTTAATCCATATTCAGATAGCTTTTGGTGCATGGTCAAGTCACTTTGCTCAGAAACGTCGATGATTGATGGTTGAAAACCAATAAAGTGACTGATAGAATTTACTAGACGTGATAGCCCCATTGCTGCAAGCGCCTTCATTATCTGGTACTTTTGCAGAGAAATGGTGTAAATTTAACAATCAACTGCATGTCCATCAAGTTTTCTGATACGTCTACTTCCCAGTGACCACTGTTGACCATATTCTGTTCTTCTCTAACCTTGGGGATGATCCCAATCGGCTTAGTAGCACATATCGGCAAACCCCGAAAAGGGTTTGCACTACTTGGTCTCGTCACTACTCTTCCATGTATTTTCTGCGAGGTATTATGTGCATGTATTATATACCACCGTCAGAAGTGCATATGCAAGTAGTATGCCCATTTTGCTTCCGTTGAATTGTGAGTTGATATGACTGTGGAATCGTTCGTTTCTATTAGTTCCAGCGCCTGGTGGGATGTGAGAGATGCAGCCATTGGAAATGTGTCGTTTTATTAACCTTTCAGTCGCAAGTAGTGTGTCTGATGTAAAGACATACATCCCATTGCAGTCTTGGACATCCTTCCATTTTCCAATAAATTTGTCTAGTTTTGCTTGGATTATGTCAGGTGCAGGTGTAGCAGACATTCTTTTCTCCCCACTGTCACCATCTTCTCGAAACACGAGTTGAAGATCCTGCATACACTGTTGCACAACCCGAATAAACAAGGGGGGCTTCTCTCTTTGATGCGGCTAGCGGCCCTTTCAAGTTTCAAATCTGTGCTCTGCGTGGCCGTACAACACTTTTTTTTAAGTAAGGAGCTATTCTAGCTTATTGAATGTAGTGATGGGCTATCTGAGTGTGAATAGCTAGGTCGAGTGAGCAGAATGTTTGTGGGGCCCGGGCTGCTGAAGTGGCCGAAGAACAGCCTGGAAAGTGAACAGCATCCGACAGCTCCCTGGCCAAGGTTAGTCTTAACATGAGGAAGGGAGGAGCGTGAAATGGCCACGCAAAAGATTAAAAACTTTCCCACGGAGGCTAGTCCTAGTCTCGCAGGGCCAGACCCACACGGAAGGGAGGGTCTGGTCAAGTTACAATGACACTCTTGTTCTGCACAGAACGTTCTTCAAGTACCTGTTTACCGCTACTGTTTTGATTGTTACGTAACTCGACTTGCATAGTACAAGGTGTGAACTGTGAATAATCTTACAGATCAGCTTTGTAGTATTAATTAAGCCTTGATTGCATACCTAATTCCCAGAAAACTTCAGGGGTGTCAAGAACAAATTGCTAATTGCCACTTGACCAGACCCTCCCTTCCGTGTGGGTATGGCCCCCGAGAGACTAGAAGGAGGGAGGGTCTACTAGCCGGGCTAGAACAAAGAGAAAAGGCCAGTATCAGGACTCCAATGGTAGCAAGGCACGGGGATAACATACTGGTACTAGTAGTGACAGACCTCGAAAAAGTGCCGTATGACGATGCAGTCGATCGAGCCGCTTCACACAGCCAAGCCATGATATTCCAAAGCTGGCAAGTAATTTAGAATGAAGTTTAACTGGAGGTTAAGAGGGTAGGGGGCAGGGCCACGGGGGCGCCGTCCAGAGCCTTGGGGCGCACTCGGTTTCTGCCCGGTGTCATGGGGAATTTGGCACCCCCGATTTATGGCACCCCCATGCTAAATACCCTAGGGAAATTGGAACCCCCAAGCAAAATACGCTGAGGGAATTTGGCACCCCGCGGTGCACCCCTTGGGGAATTTGGCATCCCGTACAGTACATGAACGTATACCAGCGAATCAAAACTAGGCATTGCTGTCCTATATAGTGACCTTCTCGGAAGGTGTCAGTCATGGAAAATGTATTTTAAGAAACTTGCAATGCGCTACTATATAGTCACAATAACAGAGGATGGCAGAGATCGAACTTGGAATGGCGGACGGTTCAGATGAGATCAAGGTCTACGATGAAGTGCAAAACTACATAATTGTATTTAGCCAGCGGAAGATACCCCGAAACAGCAACGAAGTTTGAGAAAGGTGTCATTCGGAAACGAGCAAAACGTTTCTGCTTGTTGATGGCGTCCTATATACACTGCAAGCAAACCTTTATTTCTTCCTAGATTCCTGTATATATGATGCAGTTTACAGTTTAATATATACCATTGTGTAATAAATAAGTTAGATCTGCATACTGAAACAATACTAATAAGTCACTTGATGAAAATTTGCATAGGGTGCCATATTCCTGACACCCCATTTGTCTACTTGAAATGTTTACACGGGTGAATATGACACCCCCTTGACAAGAGGGTGCCAATGTCTGCAATCACTAGCCTACTGTACTACCTACTACTATAGCTAGCTACTATACATCAGTTGACACCAATGAAAATTTGCATAGGGTGCCATATTCCCTAGGGAATAATGCGTGAGGGTGCCATATTCCCTGTTGCATGGGGGTGCCAAAATCCCTGAGGGGGTACCAATATCCCTAGGGAATTTGGCATGGGGGTGCCAAATTCCCTATGACACCAGCTCTGCTGTGGGCCGCCTTTGTCATGCAAGTGCATGCAGGCCTAGCGCGGCGGGCCGGCTCCTTTTGTTGGCTGGCTGTGCGCACGCAGTTCTCTCAGCGCCTCGTGTCCGCTCTATCTGGCAGCGTCGAACTACTTTTCTTTTTCCCCTCCCAATCCCTCCCTAATGAGGTGCCCAGCAGCATTAGTTTTTAATTGGTGGTTGCTCCTTTCGTGTTATTTTTTTTTCTCCATCCGTTCTCTTGATCTTGACCAGATGTGATAGGTGCGGAGGAATCTCTGTGGGGCAAGTGGCCCAGCAAACAAGTCTGAAACCCAAGTGTAGGGGAAGTAGACCATTAAAGCAGGGTGTACGGCAAGAGTAGGCCTGCAGTCACTGTACCGAGTAGGCCTGCAGTCACTGCACCGAGTTGCCTCCGCCCGCCTCCACAACCTATACCTATTCCATTATGTATAGCCCTTTGGCTTGGCTTGTGGCTTGAGTATCAGAGGTTCCCGTTCCATGATAAACCATGTATGGTCAGGTTGAAGGTCATACTAGAACAAACAGGAAACCACTGGCCCTAGATAGTTATACTGTGGACAACTGGATCAAAGCTATGATATTACACTAGTCTTGCATGAATCAGCACTTGGGACAACCTTTCTACTGTCTAGCTTACACAGTAGCCTGTAGAAAGGTTGTCCCAAGTGCTGATTCATGCAAGATTAGTGCTATACCATAGTTTTGTTCCTGCTGCCCACAGTGGTGTGTTGGGTGGTACCACTGGACAAGAGCGCATGATGACACCACTGCGCTCTTGCACCAGAGGATGTGTAAACTAGACAGTAGAAAGGTTGTCCCAAGTGCTGATTCATGCAAGATTAGTACTATAGTTTTGTTCCCGTTGCCCACACGATTTTGCTGGTTAATTGGGTGGTACAACTGGACAAGAGTGCATATACTCATCCTCCAGTGCAAGAGTGCATGATGTCGTACTTTTGTCCAGTGATACCACCCAACACACCTTGTCCATGGGCAGCTGCAACAAAGATCTAGTCCAGCACTTGGGACTTTCTGCTGTCTAGCCTACACATCCTTCAGTGTTACCACCCAACACTGCATTGGCAGTATATGTTTAGCGGTTCTCTATAATCTGAATACCATTGGTATGAGTTAAAATCTCTAACATGGATACGACACCCAACAAATACAAACATAGGCTAATGTTGTCTAGAGAGAATTAAGATAGCTAGCTAGCTAGAGTGAAATTACCTGAGTGTGCAACTCCAATCATGGTAGTATAATTTATACAGTGCTACACAAATAGCTATGCCTGCCGTCACCAGAGCAACCAAAGGTTGGATACATTTAATTTAGTAGCTAGCTGGTTCCAAGTTGAGGGTATACTATGCACTCAAAAATGGCATGGGGTACTCATTTGCATGTTCTGGGGCACCATGCATGCATTGGTGCTACAATGGTTTCAGGTAACCATGATACAAAAACTGCAGCAGATCAATGCATATCCATTGACATCCTGGTTACCATGGAAACCACAGTTTATTCCCAGATACTTTTATTCCCAGATAGCTAGTAGCTACAACCTCATGATTTCGAAATGTACCTATGATCACGATTACAAGGCTCCCGGTGGCATAACTTGTCTCTCTGATTTACTATCCATCATCAAACCAACAGCTCAAAACACTCCGGATCCATTCCCCCATGCACAGGATGGAGTAGCTGGCTATATATATATGATCCAACAGATCTGTTATGTGGGGACGCATTCCTACCTATATATGTTCCAGTACAACCTCACTCAGATTTTTATTATATATAAAGTTGGTAGCAAAATCACACAGCAAAAAATAGCCGCAGCTATATAGCTAGCCCACTCATATCAGTGGCCGAAAATATAATTGCTAATTGTTAATGGTCATGCTAAAGTGGCAGATTAAGGGTTGACAAGATTTTGAAGAATAGTGTCTAAGGTGACAGACAATAGGCACACTGACAGGTATGGAACTCCTGCTGTCTCAAACTGGACGCACTCCGTTTCATCAGCACATTCAAAACTGTCACAGGTGCGGACAGTAGTGGCAGGGATGTTGCAGATTGTACCAACCACCGCTCCATCTATCTCAATTGCTTGGCAGGCCAATCCTTCGGGGCACATACGATTCTCACAAGCAGTTTCAAACTCAAATTGTATGGCAGTCTGAATACATACACTGTCAAATTGAATACCCCTCTGTGAAAGTTGTCCTGGTACAGAAACACAGCTTGTACCAGGTTCTGTGCACACACTAGCGGTTCCAGATCCGGACCCTTCACGGCCACCTTCAATACAATTGGTTTGAACACAACTGACTGTCACCTGGTTGCCACCCTGCACCAAATCCACACACAGCTGGCCAGACTGAGAACACATCTCCAACCCAGTATCGCTACAGCTCTGTGATTGTACTGCTTGTACCAAACTTTGCGGAGTACAGGTGGCAAGGGAGATGTTACGTGAAGGATATACAGTGAGAACGCACACCTGGTCTTCCACACACACAAGGTCATCACAGCTGCTTTGAGAGAGGACTGGACCACACGTGGCCACTGTTTGAGGGGAACCAGAGCCACTTCCTCCTCCACTTGCACCATTGTTGATTGTGAATTCTCTGCAAACCATCCCAGGGTTGCATTCAAGGTCTTCACAGCTGGTTGCAACAACACACGATGCTGATCTAAATGCAAGGTCCCCTTCAGTTGGTTCTTCACACACTAACCCACTCCTTCTGCAGACAGGATTGAGTATGGAGCAGTTTCTGGTCAGCAGGCAAACGGCTACAGAAAAATCTCCCTCTCCCACTACACGACACTCCAATCCCTCACTTTCATTGCAGCGAATTCTGCTGCAGTTAGCAGTGCGCGCACAGAATGCAAACCGAAACTGCCCTTCTCCTCTTACACGACACTCCAATCCTTGACTTTCATTGCAGCTAATTCTACTACAGTTAGCAGTGGGTGCACAGAATGCAATCGGCGACAGACCTTCCCTTACACGACACTCCAATCCCTGACTTTCGTTGCAGCTAATTCTGCTGCAGTCCGAAATCGGTGCACAGATAGCTCTCGTGATGTTCAAGAACGTAATATTTTGTATGCGACATTCTAGATCTCGTTCTTCGCAGTCGAGTCCCTCGCAAATGTCAGGTAGCGGAGGGGGCTCCACGCAAATGGCCGTGCCATTCGTCACCATGCACACGAACTCATCCGAACACTCCAGCTGGCTACAATCTGTGGGTGTAGGGGTGACACGAATCGGCTTGCAACGCACAACTGGGTCTAATCCATCTCTTTCGCGCAATCGACATTCCATCCCTTCATCACACTCCACATTTTCGCAACTTGTGGGCGGAGGTTGGGGCTGACATCTCGCCCGAGGGCCCTGCCGCGTCTGTCGCACCTCACAAACGGGCCTGTCCGTGGGACATTGGATCACGGCGCAATTGGTTGGTGGCTGTGGTGTAGGAGGGAGGACACACTACGGGGAGATATACTGCCTGCAGTTGGGTCGGTTTCCAGGACAAGTTGAGGGAATGATTCGGTTCACGCACATCCGACGCGCTGGGCATGGTGTCTGAGCGCAGGTAGGGGCCGCACACCGATTGGTTACTTCTTTCCCGTTCGATAAACGAAAGAAAGTAGCTCTGCACTCGCCGTGACAGGCATCTAGCCTGCATTCACTGTTCAGAAAACGTACGCATCGGGTTCCGTTACAGGGATTCGAATTGCAAACCACGGGCTGCGGACAAGAAGCATTTTGAGCCTTTGCGCCGAAAGAAGCAAAAAGCGCTAAGAGAAGTACAAATGTTCGCATCTTGCTTCGAATGGTATACTGACAGGGCCTGGCGTAGGCCTGTTATATAACTACAAAAGGAAACCGTTCAAGTGGGGTTCGCAGGTCACGGACTGAGTAATTTGCAGTATGCAGTCCGAAGTTCAACGCTGGTTAAATCAATTCAAGCACACTATTCGCCAAAAATCTTCATGCTGCAGTGCGAAGACCGCGAGCAACTCGATTCTATTGTTGGGACACACGCCATAGGAAGCTCTAGGGCGGGACGTAAGCGTTTTGTGGCTAGGTTGAGCAGTCCTCGAAAGAACGACTCTTGAGTGCGAATAACCGCCATCTTAACTCCCTTCTTTGGAATACAGCGTCGTATACCATGGCCAAGGTACTCTAGAGAGTTGACCCTTTCGGCATTACAGCCCCCGCCCATTTTCATGTTAGGGGCGAATTTGGCTGGTTTATCTATAGTAGCTGGACTGGGCTGGTGAGAGGGAGTAGATGTGTGGCCAAAACCCTGTAACCGAGAGGTGAACGTGGAAAAGCATACCTAGTTTTGCAGGGGGTAGGTTGACCTTTTGGAAACTGGCCTTGGCTTTGGTCGGTTTTAGTTGGTGTGCGTGGAATTTTTATTGAAAGCCTAGGGTAGCCAAACCTCTGTTTTTGAGGGTGGCAGTGAGTTTTGGGCTGTAGCCTGCAACTGAGGAGAGCAAGTGGTAAATCCATACGTAGTTTTTTGTCCACTTTTGTGTGTGTATTGATGATGGGGTCAGAGTGTGGGTGGGGCCTTGGAGAGGGTCCAAATTTTCAGTTTAGTAGAGGGCCTTAAAATTGAGTTCTAGGCCATTTTCAAGCAGAGGGAGCAGTTTGATGCAAACTATTGCTGAAACTTGTGTACACTTTGATGCTGCCCATTTATCCATCAACTGGTTTCGGAGATCGCTCCTCGATCCGCAGATGTTTCCTACCTTAATAAGTACTAGTGTGGGAATCCACACTGACCGCAATTAACCCAAAAGCCCAAAACATCACTACAAATGCATCACGCACATGCATTGACGTTGCTTGTTTGGGTTGAAGTATACACTCCATGCAGAACCGCTGACTATATTAAGGCTCTGCACTCTCTACAAGGTTACAGTAACTTTTTCCTCCAATTTACTAGTTTGTCCCCCAAGATATTTCGTGATCAACATTCTTACAACTATTATATGAGTTAATCAAACATTACGACAATAGTCTCCTTTCAAATTGTGTATTGGAGCATTAAGGACGATTTTTCCATAGAGCGTTCCTGTTGCTTGCAAAATGAGCTGTTCAGAGTTTAGAAAACTCTCTCAACAGCTGCTGATAAAGGCTGAACCGTGCTTTGCATGCTTCATGCAGTCCAATGAGGTCTACCTTGTTGTGACTCGTTTCTCTTCTCACCATTTCTAACACAGTGAATTAGTTTTACCAATTGTTCTGGCATAATTCCTCAGCGCTAGAAGTTAAAATAATGCCAGCATAATGTGGTGGTGGTGGTGGTGGTGGTGGTGGTGGGGGGGGGGGGGGGGGGGGGGGGGGGGGGGGGGGGGGGGGGGATAACCTTAGTCCCAGCCCAAACCAACTCCATTGCTTCCAGTGTCTCTGGTAGCTAACCATAGCTTGTCAAGTTCCTGTACAACCTCACTTGGATATATAAACATTGGTAGTAGAATAACAAACCAAAAATAGCTACAGCTATTATGCTAGCCACACATATCAGTTCACGGAAGGAGCTAATAGCTACTGCTTGTGCTAAAAAGTGGCAAATTAAGGGTTGACAAGACTTTCAAGAATAGTATCTAGGATGGCAGATGATAGGCACTGTGACAGGTATGGAACTCCTGCTGTCTCAAACTGGACACACTCCGTTTCATCAGTGCATTCAATATTGTCACAGCCGAAGGCATTAGTGTCTGTCGGTACCAAACTTCGCAAAGTACAGGCGGCAAGGGAGATGCTGCGTGAAGGATATACTGTGAGAACGCACACCTGGTCTTCCCCACACGCAAGGTCATCACAGCTACTTTGAGAGAGGACTGGACCACACCTGGCCACTGTTCGAAGGAAACCAGAGCCACTTCCTCCGGATCCTCCACTTGCACCATTGTTTAATGTGAATTCTCTGCAAACCATCCCAGGGTTGCATTCAAGGTCTTCGCAGCTGGTTGCATCGACACAAGATGCTGATCCAAGGTCCCCTAGGCCTTCAGTTGGTTCTTCACACACTAACCCTCTCCTTCTGCACACAGGATTGAGTATGGAGCAGTTTCTGGTCAGCAGGCAAACGGCTACAGAAAAATCTCCCTCTCCCACTACGCGACACTCCAATCCCTCACTTTCATTGCAGCGAATTCTGCTGCAGTTAGCAGTGCTCGCACAAACTGCAAACCGAAACTGCCCTTCTCCTCTTACCCGACACTCCAATCCCTGACTTTCATTGCAGCGAATTCTGCTGCAGTTAGCAGTGCGCGCACAGAATGCAACCGGCGGTGTACCTTCCCTTACACGACACTCGAGACCCTCACTCTCGTTACATACCAACCTGCTGCAGTCCGAAATTGGTGCACAGACAGCTCTCGTAGTGTTCAAGATCGTAAATACGCGACATTCTAGGTTTCGTTCTTCGCAGTTGAGTCCCTCGCAAATGTCAGGTAGCGGAGGGGGCTCCACGCAAATGGCCGTGCCATTTGTCACCATGCACACGAATTCATCGGAACACTCCAGCTGACTGCAATCAGTGGGTGTCGGTATCACACGAATCGGCTTGCAACGCACAACTGGGTCTAATCCGTCTCTTTCGCGCAATCGACATTCCATCCCTTCATCACACTCCACATTTTCGCAACTTGTGGGCGGAGGTTGGGGCTGGCATCTGGCTCGTGGGCCTAACCGCGTCTGTCGCACATCACAAACGGGCCTGTCTGAGGGGCATAGGATCACGGCGCAATTGGTCGGTGGCTGTGGTGGAGGAGGGAGGACACACTGTGGTGAGATATACTGCCTGCAGTTGGGTCGGTTTCCAGGACAAGTTGGGGGAACTATTCGGTTCACGCACATCCGACGCGCAGGGCATTGCGTCTGAGCGCAGGTAGGGGCCGCACACCGATTGGTTACTTCTTTCCCGTTCGATAAACGAAAGAAAGTAGCTCTGCACTCGCCGCGACAGGCATCTACCCTGCATTCACTGTTCAGGAAACGTACGCATCGGGTTCCGTTACAGGGATTCGAATTGCAAACCACCGGCTGCGGACAAGTAGCATTTTGAGCCTTTGCGCCGAAAGAAGCAAAAAGTGCTAAGAGAAGAACAAATGTTCGCATCATGCTTGGAATAGTACTGACAGGGCAAAGCGCCACCTGGCGCATTGCTATATAACTACAAATGGAAGCCGCACAAGTGTGGTTCACTTCTCTTCCGGTAGCGGAAGTAATTTGTAGTACGCGGTCCGAAGTTCAACAGCAGTTTTGAATTTTTGTATATATAGTAGCTAAATTGACCTTAAGTGTGACACAACCCAAATCATCCACTACAAACACATCTGGCTTGAAGATCAACAGCTGTGCTGGTCTCGTTCCCAGACCCTCCGAGTGGGGTCTGGGAACGAGACTACAGCAGTGCATCCCTACTATACTACAATGCTTATAGTTTGTCATTGTTAGGGTTCCCCCCCCCATGCACGCACATGCACGCACACACACGCACGCACACACACGCAGGCACACACACATGCACACACACACATGCACACACACACACACACACACACGCACACACATCCTCGCACACACATGTAATTGTGGAATGACAACTATAAAGAATAAGTTGGCATAGAGTGTATTACAGTATAGGGTGTAACTGTTAACGGGCCGGGGTAAAGCATGTTCCTGAATAGCACCCTGCCTGGGGTGCTACAGTGGCACTGGTTTCCATGGCAACCTTGGTAGTTTGCAAAGAATCTCATTGTTCTTTTTCCCCTGAAATAGAGATTCAATATTTACATGCTATTGCGGTTCCATATCCATTAAATCCCAAGGTTACCATGGAAACCACTTCAGCACCCAGAGTGCTGTTCTGGAACGTGCGAATGAGCACCCTAATTTAACAGTGTGTATACACATCTATAGGTAATGCTGACTGACTGTTAAAGTAGGTAGCTAGCTACTATATAGCTAGGTCTGGGAACGAGACTAATCCAGGAATGGATATCAGCATATGGAATGTAGCTATACCTACATAGGCAGTTTCTGTAACGTTATCCACATTAGTTTACGTAGTATGAGACAGCAGTAGGCACAATCAACTATACACTACAATATACAGAGGTCTAAAAAAACAAGTGCTAAAAATGAATTCAGCATGCAGAATGACTAGCTATAGTCAGCACATAGAGACTTAATTAACAGGAAACAAAAACAAGCCAATAAACAAAAATGACAAACAAACAGAAGACAAAGAAGGAATCAAGTTAGAGTGCAAAAAGGTCCACAAAATGCAGCTGAGATAAATTGGTAACAACAATCAAGTGGTGATGTAAGAAACAAATGTCCTTGTAGGTCGATCCATAATCAAACTTACTTGACACAAAGCAGGGAGGGTAGTCATTATAGTCACTCATACTGTAGCCGTTGTATGTGGGTTAAATCAATTCCAGGAAACAATTCTCCACTGTGAAGATTGCCAGCAACTCGATTCTACTGTTCAGAGACACACCATTGGAAGTACTAGGGTGTGACAGAAGCATTTTATGGCTAGGCTGATCAGTCCTAGCTTGAAAGAATGACCCTTTAGCAGGGGCGCCGGAGCCGGTCCCGCAGGTCCCGCGGCCGCCAGACCAATGCTTGACCAAGTGCTTATTTAAAATTCAAATTCATAGTGTACAGTAGTCGCGCGATCGCAGAACCACAAACCGAACTCTTAATTTTCTGGCCTGAATAAGCAATGGCCTTTACACGTTCATAATAATTGTGAGGCATCATACTCTGCGAGCGCAGACTACAGCAACAAGTCTACGAATCCCAGCTATACCCCGTAATACGTGCGTGACTGTTCATGAATAATTAATGTAACGTAAAAAATTTCGCGCGCACTCTGCGCGCAAACCATCGCCACACCAACAGTAAATTGCTTCCGACGTCCCTGTTTAGTGCGAATAACTGCCATCTTGACAGGAATACAGCACCATATAACTTTGGAACGATCATCAGTACTCATAAAACATGCACTTTGTCCGGCCCTTTCTACACTGTTTGTGCCTACTGAGTTTGCTACGCTCACACAACGTATCTCCTTATTCAGTACAGGAGTGCATGTGCACACGTAACCTTAAAAGCTGACAACACGACTACCTACTACTGCAAACAGCTATAAGAATTAAGAAGAAGAACATGAACAAAGTATTACCGCCTAGCCTCGTTCCCAGGCTCCCCTTTGTGCGCGCGGTGAAGAAAAATACGGAGGGGAGAGCCTGGTATGCTTTCGCACGTGATGTCGCGGCACTGACGCGTGTCGACATCACGAAACATCAGCAGTGTAAGTGTTCACGTCACTCACGTGCAGCAGCTGCTGTATAACTTTGTACGTAGTTTTGAAGCATGGAACCGAGAGTTACAAGTCTTAGCCTGTAGAAGCATAAACAAACACCACGCTGTGCAGTAAATGGCGCTCATCAATCCTCGGGGACAGATTCTCGTCACCGGACAGTCTGGAACGAGTAAGTATTTTGTAGCTTATACTGAACTGTACCGCTATCCACGGGTGTCTGTATTGCCAGGTAACGTTCTCCGCAGTCGTCGCCATCGGTAAATCTTCCCTACGTTGCTCTATCGCTGCCACAGAAGTCGGCACGCTCCAGTTGTGACATTACAGATAGGTTAATTGTAGCAGTGACGTCAACGTGCCGTGTATCACGTGCGAAAGCGTACCAGGCTCTCTGCCCCGGTATTTTTCGTTGGCGCGCGCAGGGGGAGGAGCCTGGGAATGAGGATAATTACCGCCTACGTAAATTCTTATCGGCTTATGGGTATTCTCCTGACATGCAATTGGGTTTAACTTACTTCACTCTCAAATAGTCGTTTTTCCAAATCTAGCAGCTTCACTCGGAGACACTCTGCATCTGATTGATGATCTTCCATTGGAGCGGGCTTAAGAACATTCTTTATCTGCACAAAGAACACAATATTGGGATCTGTTCATAGTGGGGTCTGCTCATAGTGGGGTCAGTTCATATTGGGGTCAGTTCATATTGGGGTCTGTTCATAGTGGGGTCAGTTCATATTGGGGTCTGTTCATATTTATTGTGGTCTTCTAGAAGTAAATTCCATTAGCAATCCAATGTACACTTACTTTTCACACAATTGATTGTGATATTCCGTTCAGTCCAAGAGCCTGAACACAGTTGCATACATGGCTGTGGTATATTTAGTAGTTACTTAAAATAGTATCTTATGATCTATACACCATAATTATGTTTGTGTTACTGGTATATACTTCATTTCCTTTGTGTGTTGTACCTGACACCATATATGGCTGGATAGATCTTACTTCCTCTCTATACAGGTGTATACATAGCTCTTACCTCATTTGCTGATAGGGATGTGGCCATCTGCACTTAGTTAGATCAGATGTCTCTGTTGTACTGCTTAAAACCCTTCAAGCCCATGTGTACTGCAGACATCATTTAGACCCTATGCACTTGTAGCACTTCTTAGCTGACCAGAAGGTGCACTATACAGGCTTTAGAGGCTTATTAACCCTTTACTAACCAATGACTGCAAAAGCCGTCATGAGATTTTCAGCTTCATGATGTCACATCCGGCAATGTCCTTGGGAGATAGGCTCTGCGCCAGCAGAAAGGGCGGGCAGGGGGAGGTGGGTGGGTGCACCCGAAGGGTGCAAACAGCATGGCCGTGTCGATGGGCTCAGCTTTGAACAGCCCTTGGTTGGAGCCGGGTAGGCCATTTCTCGGGTTTTAAGCATAAATGGGCCTAGAAAACAGTGGTTTCACCTTGCAGAGCCTCGAATTCCAGTGTTCAAGGCTGATTTTTCTGCTAGAGCGAGTTACCATCGCCCGAGCATCTTGATCGCGTACATGTTAACGAGTGGGTGTGGTCAGAATCACGAATGGGGAAAGCATGGCTGTGTGCAGTTCTGTGTGAAGTTTTGAGCGTGAAAACCGATGGGAACCTTATCTAGGGTATGTTTAAGTAGATTACAAGCTATGAAACTGACCTCCAGAATCTGTGGTTGGTAAAGAGTTAAGTTAATTAAGGCCAACTTTTTGAGACGCTAGTTTTCCCAAAAATTGTAGGGAGGCTTGTGAAGGGCCTTATGAAGGGGGGGGGGGGGGGGGGGGGGGGGGGGGGCATAGCCCCCTGAGCTTAATAGACCCCACCAGGCGGAACGAGGCTATCGGAGAGTCAATTGCAGAATACCTATGTAGTAGAACTGTTAAGGTTGACAACATACTGAGAATTCAGGCCGTATCTGGAAGAAGCCCTGCATGATCGTCTCATAAGTGGATACCACCCACCTCCCCGTCCCACCCTCCAAAGGATGTGACATCATGGAGCTCAAAGTCTCATGACGCATATCAGTAGCGGATCCAGAGGGGGTTCCGAGGGTTCCATGGAACCCCCCTTTCAAGGAGAACCAAAAAATGCATTTGACTCAGACCGTACACTCAAGGCAGAAAGCAAGCTGCATGTTTGAAATGTAAGAGCAACTTACCTACCTTGACCGTTCGCGGGCTGAAAGCCTGAAGACAGACATAGTCTTGAGCTAGCTAGGTTTACGCTTGCTAACACAATTTTAATTTTACATCAATTATTTTTGTTTCTGTATATACGTATAATTAGAAAATAAAGCAATAACGCAGTGTTCAATCATGCAATCGACTGTCCACGTATCTGTAATCCGTCGACGATGAAAAGAAGGAAGCTAACAGCCCCACACATCGATACTTACTGGTTACTTAGTCAATCTTCTTTGCGTCTGGGAACGTGTCCAGAATGCGCAGAGATGCTACGAGAGCGCTTCCTGGTCGCTAAAAAGAACACGTAAAAAAAATTTGCGCGCTTCGCGGCTCTGCGCAACGCCTTCGGCGGTGCGCTGTATACGTGCCAACCTACCTGCTGAACCCCCCTTTCAAAATTTCTATATAGATCCGCCACTGATTATATACAGAGGTCTAAAAAAACAAGGGCTAAAAAATGAATTCTGCATGAAGAATGACTAGCTATAGTCAGCACATAGAGACTTAATTAACAGGAAACAAAAACAAGCCAATAACAAACAAACAGACAAAGAAGGAATCGTGTTAGTGTGCAAAAAGGTCCCCAAAATGAAGCTGAGATAAATTGGTAACAACAATCTAAGTGGTGATGTAGGAAACAGATGTCCTTGTAGGTCGATCCATACCAATATAATCTGATGTGTCTGTAGGGGTGGCTTTCATGCCTGGGATTTTCCTGTTGGTTTTAGCATTGCTCATCAACTCCATATTCTTGATCACAGCCTGTATTAACAGATTCAGAAGTTTCCATGGCAACACGTTACCCTTGGCTTCTCCGCAAACTGTTACATTGATTTCCACAATGTCATGCCACTGTTATGTGCCCAAGTATGTACAACTATACACTTAGCAATACTTTAAGGTTACGTGCTCGTCGCGTGGTGGGCGTGGCCAGACAAATTGTTTTTCTTGCACAGGAATTTTAAGGTAGTAAAATCAAACTTATAATAGCTACTTGACACAAAGCAGGGAGGGTAGTCATTATAGTGCTCATACTGTAGCTGTTGTATGTGGGTTAAATCAATTCCAGCAAACAATTTGCCTAAAATCTCCAGTGTGAAGACTGCCAGCAACTCGATTCTACTGTTTGGAGACACGCCATTGAAAGCTCTAGGGCATGAAGCATTTTATGGCTAGGTTGATCAGCCCTCAAAAGAATGACCCTTGAGTGTGAATAACCGCCATTTTGACAGGAGTACAGCACCATATAACTTTGGAACGATCATCAGTATTTACAAAACACTTCGTCCGGCCCTTTCTACACTGTTTGTGCCTACTGAAGGCTCACACAACGCATCTCCTTATTCAGTACAGGGGCGGCATGTGCACATGTAACCTTAAAGCTGACAACACAATCATTTGCTGTAATAACGACTACCTACTACTGCAAACAGCTATAAGAATTAAGAAGAAGAACATGAACAAAGTATTACTGCCTAATATTATTGAACCCTACGTAAATTCTTATCAGCTTATGGGTATTCTCCTGACATGCAATTGGGTTTTAACTTACTTCACTCTCAGATAGTCGTTTTTCCAAATCTAGCAGCTTCACTCGGAGACACTCTGCATCTGATTGATGATCTTCCAATGGAGTGAGTTTAGAAAGAACATTCTTTATCTGCATAAACAACACAATATTCGGGTCTGTTCATATTGGGGTCTGTTCACATTGGGGCTGTTCAATTGGTTGTGGTCTTCTGGAAGTAGATTCCATTTGCAATTGTACTGTAGCACGCCATCACAAGTATTGACTGTTGATATTCCCTTCATTCTGAGAGAGCCTGAACACAGTTGCATCCATGGCTGTGGTATATTTAGTAGTTACTTAAAATAGTATCTTATATATGATCTATATATCATATGTACAAGTAGCTGAGCTCGCTTCGCTCGCTCAGCTACTTCCCCCTCGTTCGCCTACCGTGCGTAATCCGGCGCCGGACAGCTCTCTGTACAGACTGCAGAGCTGCTCCCCGATTGCGTCCGCTTCAGCTGCTGCTCGCCGCTTGCGTCCGCGCTTCATGTCAGCTGCTGCTCCCGGGCCCGATTGCGGCATCCGCTTCAACTGCTGCTCCCCTTTGCCTCCGCTTCCAGCCGCTGCTCCCCGATTGCGCCCGCTTCATCTACTGCTCGCCGCTTGCATCCGCTTCAGCTGCTGCTCACGATCGCGTCCACTTCGGCTGCCCCGATTGCGTCTGCTTCAACTGCTGCTCCCCGATTATGTCCGCTTCGACTGCTGCTCCCCGCTTGCGCTTGCTGGATTCCAGCCAATGCCGGACCCATTTGCAAAGTTCTCGAACATTCTTCGCGGAGTTCGAGGTTCAGTAAATAAATTAAAGTACGAAGGTCGCGCGTCACTATAGTCTATGAACATCCAACTTCCGTCACTCACACACACACAGACACACGTTAAAATCTTAATGTATTGATGTGTTATGGGTACTTCATTTCCTTGTACCTGACACCATATATGGCTGTATAGCTATAGGATCTTACTTACTTCCAGCGGCGTAGCCAGAAATGTAGAATTGGGCAGGCACTACAGGGGCGGATATGCACGCTGCTGAAGGGAGTGCATAGAGGCGTGTAGTGCCGATCAGTTCGCGAGAAGCGTGGAAAAAAATTTCGCCTTCATTTTGCAGTTATCAGGATGGGCTCTCGTGGCACCTTCATGCTTTGCACTGTGCGTTCCAGATGTATGAGGATCGATGCTGCAGAGAGATGTTCTGGTGAAGGTTGGTCACCATCTATCAGGACTATGTGAATATGTAACATAGGCTTACGCTGCCTGTGTTCACTGTGTGGCTTCTCACTGTGCATGCGAAGAACAAGATAGGATCTCTAAACTTAGGCGGCACAAGTCCCACACACTTGAAGTGAAATTACAATTCACACAGGTCACACTGCACCAAGTGTGAATCAAAAGATTCGCACGTGGAGTATACAGGAACGAAATTATGTCGCAGTTTTCCATGTCTTGTGGGTGTAGTTAGCTAGCTACAGGAAGGCTGTCAATTTCTGGCTTTCAAAGCAGTGAATTCACGAATTCCATCTCCTCAAGGCAGTCACCAACACCAGCATGGAACGCATATGCTATCCTAAAGAGGCCGCAGTCTGTGCCTCCTTCCAGCTGCTGAACTGGTATGGCTGTGATTAAGAGGACTCCACTTTTGATTGCTGGTTCATAGATGCGTATCAACTGCATGCTCCTGCAGGCTTGGTGAGAGTTTGTGGGTCTGCATGCTGTCAAAGAGTTTTCCCAATGGTAGTGGGTGGCAACCCAGTACTCTCGCTCAATGACGAAGAGGATCTGCACTGCTGGAATATGTACATGTGTAACATTGTGTATTATTAGACCACCACTTGTAGGCCCTTCACAAACCTCCCTACAATTTTTTGAAAACTAGTGTCCCAAAAAGTTGGCCTTAATTAACTTAATAAGCCTCTAAAGCCTGTATGGTGCACCTTCTGGTCAGCTGAGAAGTGCTACAAACAAGTGCATAGGGTCTAAATGATGTCTGCAGTCCACATGGGCTTGAAGCATTGGCGTAGCCAAGGGCGGGCCTGGCCGGGCATGTGCCCGGCCAATAGCTTACTTGCAAGTTACTGCTTAGTTTATTCAAGAGTTCATACCGATAAGAGTGTGGTTTCCACTACCACCATCTGGGCAGTATGACCATCTGGGCAGTAGCTATGACCATCTGGGCAGTATGACCATCAGTGGTGAAGTATACACTGATTCAGTGTGGCGATTACTCAGTGTTTACACTGCCTATGTACATGTACACTGATTGCCACATCATACTATACTGCAGAGATGGTGGTGTGGTATATACATGTAGTGGAATCCATATGGCAGTTGCACACTCTTATTGTTATGAACTAGCTAATTGGTTTACCATTGTATGAAACTTTGCTTATTGTATGAAACTTTGTTTATTGTATGAAACTTGAACAGATCGGATTTAAGGGGGATCGGATCCGCTGACACCGGATCTGATTTCCTGGAATCCTTCAGTGTTAGCTACCACCGAACACTGTGTTGGCTGTATATGTTTAGCGGTTCTCTATAATACGAATACCACTGGTGTGAGTTAAAATCTCTAACATGGATACAACACCCAACAAACACAAACTTAGGCTAATGTTGTCTAGAGAGAATTAAGATAGTGAAATTACCTGAGTGTGCAACTCCAATTATGGCAGTCTACTATAGTATATACAGTGCTACACAAATATGCTATGCCACCACCAGAGAAGCCAAGGGTTATAGTGTTGAGATTTACTAGGTGTTAACAATTGGCTACATTACTAGCTGGTTCCAAGTTGAGGGTATGCACTTTAAAATGGAGTGCTCATTTGCATGTTCTGGAGCACCATGCATGCATGTGGTGCTACAGTGGTTTCAGGTATATAACCATAATACAAAAACTGCAGCAGATCCATGCATATCCATTGACATTCTGGTTACCATGGAAACCACAGTTTCATTGCCAGATAGACAATTTATAATTAGTATGTTGTAGTACAACCTCATGATTCAGAAATGTAATCACATGACCTGTGATCGCAATTACAAGGCTCCAGTGCGCATAACTAGTCTGTCTGATTTACTGTCCCATCATCAAACCAACGGCTCAAAACACTCCGGATCCGTTCCCCAACAGGAGTAGCTAGCTATGATCCAACAGGTTCTGTGGGGACGTCATTCCTACCCAGCCACTGAATGTGCTGTGAATAACACTCAACTAGCTACACTGAGTCCTTGTCAAAAACTAACGCTCGCTTTTCTGAAATGATGACTCTTCACTCCCAGATGCTTCAGCAGCCTTGAATAGCCCCAGTCCCAGACCCAAACCAACCCCATTGCTTCTAGTGCCATTATGGTCTGGTAGCTTGCTAACTCTATAGCTTGTCATTCATTTGTGTCCTGATTCTCCTTCCCAGACCCAGTGCGTGATACTGGCACTTTGGTCTGGGACCATGCATGCGCATGTGCGCCCATCAACTCGTATAATTTAGCTATATAGCTACTTAGTATGTTCCAGTACAACCTCACTCAGATTTATCACACAGCTATCACTTAGCAAAATCACACAGCAAAAATAGCTGCAGCTATTATAGCTAGCCACACATATCAGTTGCATGGTATGTGGCCGAAATTACTAAAAAAAAAAAGCTATTTGTTAATGGTCATGCTAAAGTAGCAGATTAAGGGTTGACAAGATTTTGAAGAACAGTGTCTAAGAGTGCAGATGATTGGCACCCTGCCAGGAATGGGTCTCCTGCTGTCTCAAACTGGACACACTCCGTTTCATCAGTGCATTCAACATTGTCACAGGTGCGGGTGGTAGTGGCAGGAATGTTGCAGATTGTACCAACCTCCACTCCATCTATCTCAATTGCTTGGCAGGCCAATCCTTCGGGGCACATACGATTATCACAAACAGTTTCAAACTCAAATTGTATGGCAGTCTGAATACATACACTGTCAAATTGAATGCCCCTCTCTGAAAGTTGTCCTGGTACAGAAACACAGCTTGTACCTGGTTCAGTGCACACCCTAGTGGTTCCGGATCCGGATCCTTCACGGCCACCTTCCATGCAATTGGTTTGAACACAACTGAATGTCACCTGGTTGCCACCTTGCACCAAATCCACACACAGCTGACCAGACTGAGAACACATCCCCAATCCAGTATTGCTACAGCTCTGCTGCAGCAGTGGTTGTACCAAACTTTGCGGATTACAGGTGGCAACGGAGATGCTACGTGAAGGATATACATTGAGAACGCACGCCTGATCTTCCCCACACACAAGGTCATCGCAGCTGCTTTGAGAGAGGACTGGACCACACGTGGCCACTGTTTGAGGGGAACCAGAGCCACTTCCTCCTCCACTTGCACCATTGTTGATTGTGAATTCTCTGCAAACCATCCCAGGGTTGCATTCAAGGTCTTCACAGCTGGTTGCAGCAACACACGATGCTGATCCAAGGTCCCCTTCAGTTGGTTCTTCACACACTAACCCACTCCTTCTGCAGACAGGATTGAGTATGGAGCAGTTTCTGGTCAGCAGGCAAAGGGCTACAGAAAAATCTCCCTCTCCCACTACGCGACACTCCAATCCCTCACTTTCATTGCAGCGAATTCTGCTGCAGTTAGCAGTGCGCGCACAGAATGCAACAGGCGGTGGACCTTCCCTTACACGACACTCGAGACCTTCACTCTCGTTACATACCAACCTGCTGCAGTCCGAAATCGGTGCACAGATAGCTCTCGTAGTGTTCAAGATCGTTAATACGCGACATTCTAGATTTCGTTCTTCGCAGTCGAGTCCCTCGCAAATGTCAGGTAGCGGAGGGGGCTCCACGCAAATGGCCGTGCCATTCGTCACCATGCACACGAATTCATCCGAACACTCAAGCTGACTACAATCAGTGGGTGTAGGGACGACACGAATCGGCTTGCAACGCACAACTGGGTCTAATCCATCTCTTTCGCGCAATCGACATTCCATCCCTTCATCACACTCCACATTTTCGCAACTTGTGGGCGGAGGTTGGGGTTGACATCTCGCCCGAGGGCCCTGCCGCGTCTGTCGCACCTCACAAACGGGCCTGTCCGTGGGACATTGGATCACGGCGCAATTGGTCGGTGGCTGTGGTGGAGGAGGGAGGACACACTGTGGAGAGATATACTGCCTACAGTTGGGTCGGTTTCCAGGACAAGTTGAGGGAACGATTCGGTTCACGCACATCCGACGCGCAGGGCATTGTGTCTGAGCGCAAGTAGGGGCCGCACACCGATTGGTTACTTCTCTCCCGTTCGATAAACGAAAGAAAGTAGCTCTGCACTCGCCGCGACAGGCATCTACCCTGCATTCACTGTTCAGAAAACGTACGCATCGGGTTCCGTTACAGGGATTCAGATTGCAAACCACTGGCTGCGGACAAGTGGCATTTTGAGCCTTTGCGCCGAAAGAAGCAAAAAGCGCTAAGAGGAGTACAAATGTGCGCATCATGCTTGAAATAGTACTGATAGGACAAAGCGCCACCTGGCGCATTGCTATATACAAATGGAAGCCGCACAAGTGTGGTTCACTTCTCTTCCGGTAGCGGAAGTAATTTGTAGAACGCGGTCCAAAGTTCAACAGCGGTATATAGTAGCTAAATTGACCGTTAAGTGTGACACAACCCAAATCATCACTACAAACACATCACCATAGTTGCCAAGTTTTCAAATGCAACTTCAGGGACACTTGGTTGAACGGTGCCATGAGAAATGCAGAGATCAAAGCATGCACCGCACAGCTGCACAGGTACACGTACACTTCGTTGAATACCTGGAAACTCCTCCATCCACGAATGGCATTCCCTCCGTGGCTTCTTTGTACAGGTACAGTCCTCAACTCGGGCGTTGTCAGCGTTGCAGCAGCACTAATTTCTGTTCCCAGACTGCATGCAACAAGCCTGGGAACGAGAACAGGCCTATTGCTATTTTTTTCCGGGACAAAGCACCTTCCGTACGGGACAGGGGACAAGACAAAGAATTCCGGGACTGTCCCGGACGTTCCGGGACACTTGGCAACTATGCATCACACTCATAGACGTTGCCTGGTATGAAGATCTAGATCCGAAGATCAACAGCAGTGCTATATATGTACTGTACTACAATGCTTATAGTTTGTCATGCACATACACACACACACACACACACACACACACACACACACACACACACACACACACACACACACACACACACACACACACACTCATACCCACACACACACACACACTTATACCCCCACACACAGTCATGCAAATGATACTGTCAATGGTGTAAAACACAACTGGTAATGCTTTACTCAAAGTAGGTAGCTAGCTAGGTTGTATATAAAATTGCACAGATGGTCACAATCCTCATTCCACCTCTTTGAACATACCGGGTACTTTCAGTCCAAACTTCCATGTGACTGATGTGGAACACAGACTGAAGCTGATGTGGTCTGACAAATGCTCAAATAGCGGCTGAGAACATCATGTGCCGGGGTATTTGCACCGATTGCTATACCTAGTTGAAATGTAGAAATTGTACAGTTATCATGCTGTCCTGGTGCAATGCCTGCCCATTTGCACGAGGTCATAATCAGCAGTTGTATAGATATCTGCAGCTCTCTACTGATGGTACAGGCTGTATGTCAGATGACGTGCCATGCACACAGATGTAATTGTGATAGTGCCTGTGGACGTGGTGGTTCAACTTCCTTCTTTAGATCAGTCCAGGAGCAAAGCCTGTCAATGTCCACGTGATTTCCAGGATCTGTGGGTGTAGATATATTGGAGCTTGTCACACTCTTAGCTGACTTTCTGTCAGCCCCTTCTTACATAGCAGGAATCCCGGTAGCTACTCCTTCGGTTTCGTCTCCAATCTCAGAGTTTATGTAGACCTGGCCGGATATGGTACACAACATTGGACTGTTTACCAGAGGTAGCGCAATAATCAGCATTCAGAGTGAGCATTGAGTGGAGGCTGCATCCAGAGTTAACTTCACTCTTTACCAACCATAAGAAACAGCTAAAAGAAGCAGAATCTCTATACTAAAGTGTAACGCCTAGTATTAAAAGCCTCATATAAATTCCCATAAGCTTACGGAGAGTTCACAAAGGTCATGACGCATATATGCGTCATTGGTTGGTAAAGAGTTAATCAAGCAGCAGTAACTACACTGTCCTATCATGATGCTAGCAGCAGGTCATGACTGCAGAGGCGGCGCCGCCGGTCCGGCTGGTCCGGCTTTGGCCGGACCACTTTTCCAGCCGACCTGATTATAATATCACGTGCAATGTAGTCACGCAAAATCTACGCTTGATCTTATATGCAGACTCGGCTGTTTCTCGTCCTATAGTTGTGGGCCTACCATTGAAACTCCACAGCAGCCAAGGTCTTTTCTTTCCCAAAACGGCCATTTTGATGCTACGAGAGCGCTTCCTCATCGCTAAAAATAAATGCGAAAAAAATTTCCGCGCTTCGCGCGGACAGATCGGCGCTTCGCGCCTCTGCCAACACCCAGAGCGCCCTCCGGGCACCGCCTTCCGCAGTGCGCTATAATAGTGAGCCGTACCACTTCTTTTATGCCGCTGCCGCCCCTGTGACTATACAGCTACATCTGCTACAGCTATAGCTCAAGTGCTAACAAATCTCAGTTAGCTTATCCAGGAATAGTCTCGTGCCCAGACCCTCTCAGAAGGAGGAGAACATCTGGTGAATATAGTACAATGTCACACAATGGGCTATAGCACACCTGAGGTTTTACAAATGAACAGAAATGAGACAGTGTCAAGTAGGTGTGCGCGTCACTGCGGTCAGGGTCTGGGAACGAGACTAATCCAGGAATGGATATCAGCATGTAGCTACCTACGTGTGGCAGTTTCTGTAACGCTATCCACATTTAATTTAGTTTGTGTAGTGTTAGACAGCAATAGGCAACAATCTACTATACACTACAATAATTATACAGGTCTAAAAACAAAAATGCTAAAAATGAATTCTGCATGCAGAATGACAAGCTATATGCAGCACATAGTGACTTAATTAACAGGAAACAAAACAAACCAATCAACACAAAAGACAAACAAACAGACAAAGAAGGAATCGAGTTAGTGTGCAATAAGGTCCCCAAAATACAGCTGAAGCTAAATTAACAACAAATGGAAGTATGTATCAAGTGGTGATGTAGGAAACAGATGTCCTTGTAGGTCGATCCATACCAGCAATATAATCTGATGTGTCTGTAGGGGTGGCTTTCATGCCTGGGATTTTCTTGTTGGTTTTAGCATTGCTCATCAACTCCATATTCTTGATCATGGCCTGTGTTAACAGATTCAGAAGTTTCCATGGTAACACGTTACCCTTGGCTTCTCCGCAAACTGTTACATATTTCCCCATACCACTGTTATGCGCCCAAGTACATACAACTATACGCTTAGCAATACAGTAAGGTCACAGGTAACCTCGTTCCCAGGTTCTCATTCTCGAAAGGGAGAAGAGTAACATTGGGGGAGTTAAACCGTGGACTTCCGCCACCAGGATTCTGGTGGAACCAATCAGATTGCAGAACGAAAACATGTCAACATGTGACTATTTGTAGGCGTGTTTACCTTCGCTGCCATGCTAACACATGAATTGTAGACTAGCATCGAGTACCCTTCAAAGGTTGGTAAAAGGCAGATGACAGGTGTGTGTGGCCAACTGCATGGTCTGAGCTCACTGTTCACTGCGGTTTGTTTGCGGGACCCTCGCTCATTGTATGTCGCCGCTTATGGGATGGACGGTTCGCAAGGTAAGTTGTCCAGTTTGCATGTAAGAAGTATCTCGGATCTCGATAAAGCCGGGGATGCATTGAAAACGAAGAGTAATAGCGCGTGACTGATTTGTAACTCACGCAACATTTACCACAAAAGTAGGAGTGTCCTTCGTTTTTCACATGAATGATGACGAACCAGAAGTCAACTGTTTGACCCCCCCCCCCCCCCCCCCCCCCCAATGTTACCAGGCTCTCTTCTCCCTTTCGAGAACGAGAGCCTGGGAACGAGGCTAGGTCACAGGTACCTGCCAAACATAAAATCATGAGCGTGTAATGGATCAAAAGTTAAAACACTGGTCTCAAAATTTGCACTAGCTATATAAAACTACAAAGCTGTAGACTATTAAGTGTAGGAGTCCCATTCAAGGACAAGTAGAGTGGTCATCATTGCCAAAAATAGAACATTGATTCAGAAGTTCGTTTCTGCAATGGTATACATGGAAGTGCAGCAATGCTGTGGTCCTTAAACGTATTAGCTACTACCACAAAGATATTAGCAAGGAAAAGTATTAATATTCACAAGATGAAATAAAACTGGTGTCAGCAGCAGTACACTAAAACTGAGTTTGCTAACCTCACACTGTAACGGACCCGAGCATATTAACTTGCAGCAGAAGAGTACTAATGAACTACCAAATCTCTTAAATCTCCAAATCCTCAAATCTAACAAATCTCCAAATCCTTGAATCTAACAAATCTCTGAATCCTCGAATCTAACAAATCTCCGAATCTAACTATATACATACAAACCAAAGTGGTAGTTAAATATACAGAGCAACAACAAAAGACCATTCAACAACAACAAAGGTAAGGACAAGACTACAATACACAAAAGAATTCGCCCTGCGCACCAAGGGGCTCCCTCCAATGTTGCACAAACATTAATTAACACTATTTAACAGTTCCGGTCCTCCACACACACAACTTATTCAGTACAGGGGCGGCATGTGCACATGTAACCTTAAAGCTGACAAAACAATCATTTGCTGTAACAACGATTACCTACTATATAGCTACTGCAAACAGCAAAAGAAATAAGTAGAAGAGCATGTACAAAGTATTACCGCCTAATATTAAACCCCCTACGTAAATTCTTATGGGCTTATGGGTATTAACACGACTCGGTTTTAACTTACTTCACTGTCAGATAGTCGTTTTTCCAAATCTAGCAGCTTCACTCGGAGACATTCTGCACCTGATTGATGATCTTCCATTGGAGTGGGTTTAGAACGAACATTCTTTATCTGCACAAAGAACACAATATTGGGGTCTGCTCATATTGTTGTCTGTTCATAGTGGGGTCAGTTCATATTGGGGTCTGTTCATATTTATTGTGGTCTTCTAGAAGTAAATTCCATTAGCAATCGTACTGTATAATGTACACTTACTTTTCACACAATTGATTGTGATATTCCGTTCAGTCCAAGAGCCTGAACACAGTTGCATACATGGCTGTGGTATATTTAGTAGTTACCGTAGTGTCCCGCTAATACGCCCCCTTCGAAAATACGCCCTCCCCCTCTTTTTCGCCCAAGTTCCTGCACAGGGTAGTTTGACTCGTTATAACGCCCTCCTGGTGAGTGTCTTCTGGAATATCTAACCTACACGTGCGCAACTTGCAGATCGTCTCTCAGATCGAGTAGTCACCGTTGACGCCGACGGTACAAGTCATCTCCCTGCCACTCTTCCGTAAGAAATACCTCCGTGGTTCATGCATGACCGACAGTATTGCTGTTCTTGAGGATGGCTACAGCGAAGTCGTCGTGAATGTTATGGCCCTCGAGTGCATGCAGCTCTTCTCGCCGATGTAGGGAGACCACGCATGATGACCATGAACAGTACTGGCGATCGTTTGTACTTTTGTAACTGTGAACACGAACCTACAGTGTCATAAACGTAGCAAAACTTTTGAGGGGGCGTATAATCGAGACTAATTGCTTACTCGAAAATACGCCCCCTCCCCTCTTTGGGGTGGATGTAGTGTACAAAATAGGGGGGCGTATTAACGGGACACTACGGTAGCGTAACCCACCAATTATCGTCACCTGAATTTGCATGATTTGCAGCATCGTCTAGGAACGGTTCCAGGATACCAAACTTGCACCGACGTATAGACCGTCACACCCTCTATAAGCCCTACCACCTGTAAAGCTGTTACGTATTTCCGGCTTTTAGCGGTGCACTAGCGAATGCAACCTCACGCAAATCAATTATCGGCACCCTGTACGTATTATCGTCACTGCCTAGTACTCCCATAGATAATCCTGGGTCAATTATCGGCACATGCTGATGGCATCGACTCACCTCCATCCCCTGAAGGCCACAAAAATCCACCACAAATCCCCCAGGTTCATGACCATTCTATCTATCACCCAGTGAAAAAAAAACCACCAAAGCATGCAACCCCTTCAATATATGAATTTTTGAATAAAATTCGTTCATCACACTACACAGTAAAAGCAGAACAATTCTCTTTCTTCCACATCCAGTACGTGGCACATTCGTGGAGCCATCTCTTGCACACGCACTCCACCCATTCTGATCCAGCACAGTCATGCTAGTCGTCCTCAAAAGTCTGATCCAGTGGCAGGAGAGGACCAAAGGTCGCGGTCTCCCCCTACGCTTGTTTTGATTAGACATGAACAGCCCTACAACATAAAATGGCTAAAAGGACAGTAAATGACATCCAGTTATAACCTTTTAAACAAAGACAAACCTTCTGCAAAGCTTCAGCCTTGTAAACAGCTTGCGCGACGATGACGTAATGCGAACAGAATCCGTATTTTCGCCGCTTACTCTCCGTTTACTAAGCACCGATAATTGGTATGTCGGGTGCCGATAATAAGGTCATGCCGATAATTGGTGGTTTACGCTACTTAAAATAGTATCTTACTAGTGGCAAAAAGTTTTCTGCGAAAAATAAAAAGGATTTAGTGATGGCCTGTCACATTTGGAATTATTCCACCCCTCGAAAAAGCTAAGAAACAAGGAGAAATGCCTTTAACCAGGCTCAGTCCCATCCCATTATAAAATGTAGAATTTAGGGATTATGGGGGGGGGGGGGGGGGGGGGGGGGGGGGCACACTGAGTTTAATAGACCCCACCAGGCGGAACCAGGCTATCGGAGAGTCAATTGCAGAATACCTACGTAGTAGAACTGTTAAGGTTGACAACATACTGAGAATTCAGGCCGTATCTGGAAGAAGTCCTGCATGATCGTCTCATAAGTGGATACCACCCACCTCCCCCTGTCCCACCCTCCAAAGATGTGACATCATGGAGCTCAAAGTCTCATGACGCATATTATGCCAAATAGACTTTGCTTAGCATAGACACAGGGAAAAACTACCTGCAATAGCGGGACACCATCATAGTCAAAGTTGCTCCGTGATCGCACCGTCCACTTGCAATACCGTTGAGTCCATGGTGGGACATTTTTTGCCGATTCTGCTGCTTAGAGGAGTGCCTGTAAGTGTGGTTTACACGGGAAATAACGCATTATTCAAAAGTGGAACGGTTCCCAGCACGGTCTCGAACAGCAAGCGGATGGTGCGATCTAGTTAGACAATGACAGTGCCCGTCCAGTCCCTTATTTACAGGTAGTTTTTGAATGTGTGCAAAACACACCACCCTGGAAGGAATTATGCAAGTCGTAATACCTATCTCAAGGGGAGGATTTATGCAAACAGAAAAGAGTATTCATTAGTAAAGGGCTAATAATTGAGCTGACAAGTACTTAACATACTTCAGATAGTCGCTTTTCCAGTTGTAGCATTCTCATTTGAAGAGACTTCACTTCTGTATGTTTACTTGGTGTGCCATTGACGAACCCGTTCTCTCCAGCAGGGTCTTTGTACGGACTTGTCATCTGCATGCAGAACACAACTGACTGAACTAACAGTGCTGGAATATTAAGTGTAATATACAAACACTATACACGTAAGCCACAAACAATATTACTGATTTAGAGAATGATTCAATTGTCTTAAACCACTGACGAAAAATCATAAGTGGTTTGCAATCGCACAGGTTTGCCCCACAATGCTCTGCGTTTTACTAGTAGACATACAGGTGTACTTACTAAGTATACTGCCTAGCTATTGGTTCACTTGGAATAACAGGTACAGTACCACTAAAATTAAGCTGACAAATTAGAAAAAACTTATCGCACTTCAAATAGTTGAGTTTCCAGGTGCTCCATTTTCTCCTGAAGACACTTCACATCTGTGCAGTTGCTTGCTCTGGCTTTGGAACAGTTGTTCTCACCAGTAGAATCTCTGTACAAATGTGTCATCTGCATGCAGAACACAATAGACAGAACTAACAGTGCTGCAGTATAAAGAGCAATACGTGCACTATACATGAAAGCCACTAACGATAATTAGTACTACTCACGTGACCCTCAACGAATCAGACACCTCAGAATCGATCACATGACAGAGCATTAAATCGCTTATTGCACACTTAAGTGTGCATTATCTAGATAATGCACACTAAAGGGGGGGGGGGGGGGGGGGGGGGGGGTTCTCAAGTGCGGAGGGCTGTTGTCGGGGCCGGGAGGCTTTTCTCAAGTGCGGGGGGCTGTTCTCGGGGCCAGGGGGCTTTCAGACCGACTATGATCAACTAAAGAGTGTGTAATAACTAGTGACGTGTGTACTTCTTGCTTCACATGATTATAGTAGAGTGAACAGAGGCCGATGCCGCAAAGCCTCAGATCGATTACAAATATCTGAAACGTATGTGTCACCATCACCGCGTATGTTCCACAATGGCAAAAAGCTTATGAAAAATTCTGTGACAGAAACAACTGTGTTCTGGTAATTGCTGCAAGCCTTAGCCTAATATGGAAGCATGTTCGTATGAATAATCTTCAACTACAACCACCGTCACCACTGCGACCACGATAATGTGCACTTGTGCATGCTTGTTAACTTTTAGAATAAAACTTGTAGTGCAATACGGTACCCATCCTCTAAGCTGACTAAGCTCAGAAATAATTACTTCACTTACCTCAGATAGTCGCTTTTCCAGTTGTACCATTCTCATTTGAAGACACCTGGCATCGGTATGATTGCTGGGCCTGACTTTGGAAAACACCTTCTCTCCAGTAGGGTCTTTGTACAAACTTATCATCTGCAAGCCAAACACAATAGACAGAACTGACAGTGCTGCAATACTATACATGAAAGTCACGTTACCTTGGGAACAAAAACCAGCACAATGATTGCAGTGGCCCCAATGAAGAAGCTGAGGCTTGTGACGGCAGCGAAACTGTTGATTTCATCCTCCATGGTATAGTTGACAATGAAGTTAATTACAACCACAAAGCTGGAGACATAAGTAGCCAAGACAATCTCGCGGTAGTCATCCAACCCTTGTATTTTCACCTTTCTGGTTTTGAGAGCCATTGCAACTGTCACAGCCTGTAGAACAGCTTTGTAGCCATAGAGTACTCCCAGTGTCACATCACGGGCAGTGGAGGAGCATATGTAAATAAAGTAGCGGTACTCCACTCCCCTGACCTGGGAGGATAGCAAAAGTAAACTTCTGGTATCGTAAACAGGAATCTGCCGCACTTCTCAATACACTCTGCATGTAACTTATGCTCAACTAGCTACCGCACTTGTACTGGTAGAACCTCTAGCCAATATTCCTACTTGTCAGTGATATGATTTCAGTAAGCACCGCACTGAAAAAGATTCCCATAGAGGGATCGAAACGTCGTATTTTGATGTTTCGATCCCTATTTAGAGGGAATCCACTTAAATATGAATTGGCTTCATCAAGGATATTGAAATGAAAGTCTGCCCAGGAGAAGAGCAGCAAGGAGAACAGCAGCAAGGAGAACAGCAGCAAGGAGAACAGCAGCAAGGAGAACAGCAGCAAGGAGAAGAGCAGCAAGGAGAACAGCAGCAAGGAGAACAGCAGCAAGGAGAACAGCAGCATGGAGAAGAGCAGCAAGGAGAACAGCAGCAAGGAGAAGAGCAGCAAGGAGAACAGCAGCAAGGAGAAGAGCAGCAAGGAGAACAGCAGCAAGGAGAACAGCAGCAAGGAGAACAGCAGCAAGGAGAACAGCAGCAAGGAGAACAGCAGCATGGAGAAGAGCAGCAAGGAGAACAGCAGCAAGGAGAAGAGCAGCAAGGAGAACAGCAGCAAGGAGAACAGCAGCAAGGAGAACAGCAGCAAGGAGAACAGCAGCAAGGAGAACAGCAGCATGGAGAAGAGCAGCAAGGAGAACAGCAGCAAGGAGAAGAGCAGCAAGGAGAACAGCAGCAAGCTACTGGTGGTAATGTTGCCCAGTGTTGCTGGGATAAGTGAAGACATCAGAAATGTCTGCAGGAAGTTTGATATCAGGGCGGCAACTCCAGGAAGACTCCCTCCATTCAGTGTTGACAAGGGCGAAGCAATGGTGATCATTGAGAACACACTCACTCCATAGAGACATCAAATGGAATTTGTTTTATGAATTGAAGTTGGTAACAGACTTTGACTTTATGTAAGAGCCAACTGAGTAGCAATTAGCCTTCATATTCATATTGTAGTTTGCTTGCACAGGGGAAACTAGCTGTAGATACGGGACTGGACGGGCACCGTCGTCGTCAAAGTTGCTCTGTGATTGCACCGTCCACATGCTGTTCGAGTCCGTCGTGGGACCACTTCAACTTCTGAGTATTACGTTATTTCCTGCGTAGACCACACCCACAGGCACTCCTCTACGCAGGAGAATCGCTGAAAAAGCCGAATACGAAGCTTCAAATGGTCAATGAACTTGACGGGTGTGCGGACGGTGTGGATACGGAGAAGCTCTGAATGATCGTTGGTTACGGTGCCCATCTAGTCCGTATCTTAAGGTGATTTCTCCTGTGTTGGTGGTTGTGCTTGTCAGAGTGGATACAGTCAGTAATTTTCACATTCTTCCTTGAAATTTTACTCCTGAGATGACTAGCTATATCTACTGGCATAAATATCAGCACAACAGAACCTCTAGCCAATATTGCGTATTCCTACTTGTCAGTGATATGAAACAGGCTCTCTGCTCACCCCACGTGTGTCTGACGGGTTCTCAGCGTGGACCCTCCTGGCAGGTTCTAAGTTCTGACCCTCCCGACACTCAACGAGAGTGTAAACAAAGAGAATCACCACATCCACTGTCACGAGAGCACAGACAAATAGTGCCAAGACGTAGTTCTTCATGATCTGGTGGAGATTGAGGGAATTGCACACAACATTAATCTACCTGCCACAATGTTCACCCATATTCAAATTGCATTGCCAAATATAACAGGTACAGTGCTTCAGTAATTTAAAAGATGTGCAATCATGATGAACTTTTAAAATGAATGCCCTTACTGCAAACCATACATTCATGCTCCATGTCACATGATGACTCTCAGCACTGACACACCTGGGATTATTGCTGAAGAAACGGTGTCTTCTTCAAGGCCAGCATACTAAGCTACAGTCTGTCATTTGCCATGAGTATGATATTGCCACTGGGGCAACATTTGGAACAGGAAGACAGCTAGACTCAATTATCTTTCGTATCTTGCCAAAATATTGTGTGATGTTCTCCCTAGTATCCCTTTCATACTTTCTTGTGAATGTCTACTTTTTGGGGCGGCAGAACTAAACCGCACAATTACTTCTGTGATTGATAAGTATAGCTGCTTATCACTTACAAATATAGAGTGCGCATGCCGGCACCAGCTAGATCAACATTCAGAGATTTCAGACATATACGTACAAGACGTTTTCGCAGCAGTTTGGGGTTGTGAAAAATGTAGAAGACCCTAGCCATCTTGGCCATGATGGTACCAAAACACAGAGAGAAGCCGAGAGACGTTAGCCAGGGGCTGATCTGCAGGAACAAAGAAACATATCATGAGAAGAAGATTGAATAGATACGTACGTACATTAACCTGTTTGAATAGAATCTGATACGTTCAGTTCACTAGCTGTTAGATCTTGTATGACATGTTCAATAAACTTGAATTCCATAAACCTTCTGTGTCACAGTGTTCAACACCCAGTACATACTTGGCCAAATATCTCTTACAGGATATGCGAGCAAGCTTACATTGCACAATACTTTCACAACATGTGGGTCAGTGCTGGGGAAAACCAGGGTGCATATTCCCAGATACAGCAGCAAAGCTCCGGCTCCAATGAGATAGTTGAGTTTGGGGCTGGTGAGGCGAACCAGTCTGCGTGCATGTGTAGATTGGCAAACACAGTCAGTGAAATAGACTACCGTATAGCGGGAAATTTTCATAAGTGCAAATTTTCATAATAACGGCTGAAATGTCTTCAGAAGAATTTTTTGTATCTTAATTTTCATATGTGCCTGTACATTGCCATGCCCCCTAGCATTACACGTATGTAACGTTTCTATGGTGTCATTTTCTGTTTACGGTTGAGGCAATGCACATTGGTGAGATGGTACCACGTCTACTGACACCTGGGCCTCTGTTGTTGGTGAGGAATTTGAAAAATTATAAATAGCCGCCTAGTTGGCAGAATACCTCACCGGTCGTTGCTGCTCAGTGAACTTGGCTTACTTTCATCAGTCCGAAGGTTAGAAATACTGTTACAAACGCCATTGCTTGCTCGCCGCATCCAGGCGTTCAATTGCCCGATCAAAATTTGACCATTCAAATTTTTCGCATTTTTCATTTTCGTATCTCGAGGCTTCATACGAAACAAATGAAAATTTGCACCCTATACCAAAAATTTACCACTATACAGTATTAATAGTCTGCTCAACAATTTCCAAAAGCTACCGCTTACTTGCGATCACGGAAGATAAAATTAAAGACCAGGCAAGCTATGGTCAGAATGATGCCACAGAAGGCCAGTGAGAAGATTATCACTGTGACTGAGATGTGCACAGTCACAAACTCTTCCTCTGGTACTCCATCATAGAGGATTCCAACTGTAGGCATAATAATTATAGTGAACTTAAAGGAAGAAGTCAAGTCTAATGGTGTCATACATGTTGAAGTTTTGCATCAATCAGAAACTTAACCATTGATTTCCCATGCACTGCTCAGTCAGAATGGATATTCAATCATAACACGAGAATACATATACTGTAGTTGTAGCTGTGCTTTTGTCATCTTTCCATGACACCTTTTCTGTACATAAGCCTCATTTCCCGTGCACCGCTCAGCGACGACAACTTTATGGCAATGAATGTAAATTGCCAGTATACAAAACACTGATATGTGTGTTAGTTTGTCATTGATGAAAAACAAAACTTTCAATTCTTATACACATTCTCTCACCTGGCCACACAGATTCATCAGTTTCATTGTTAATGTATGTGAAGGCAAATTTGTCATTCACTCGAGCTATGTCATGAAGTGTGAGAGACCCTGCAATTGAATAAACAATGAGCAATTGTCATTGGGAATTTGGGAAATACCACGACCTATCACAGAGTCGGTAGACTCTGTATGTAGGGATACGACGTACACGCAATATATGCCAATACAAAAAAATCTCTCCAAATCTCAGAAACGGTACACTTATAAGCCTTTATAACCACATAGCTACCGTTCATCTTCGAGTGTTTTCATGACCAACAAGGCTCCTCGCGTCGCGAAAACCCGTCGCGAAAGTACCACACCAGGCACTCGCAAAACGGGCAAATTGTTTTTCTTTCTTCTTCTTTCTTCTTCAGACAACTTAGCTCAACGTTGCCTCAATCTGTCACGATGGTTTTCGCATGAAACAGCAGCATTTTCAACCGAGCAGTGCAACGTCCCATCGCTTTTTCTCTACCTCCAAGTCTTCACCAGGCGGCTGCAGCTGCCCACTCAATAACTATGGCTTCGTTTGTCACGCCATTTTCACGTTTGTACGCATGCGCACTTAAACGATCACTTAGCAACGATAAGTAATTATTACTCAAGATCGCTGAATTAGAAACAGTGGGGAAGATGCGTTGACCGATGTACTTGTGTTCAATCAAACGAGGCACTCTTTATAAGACTGAGGTTAGTCCCTGTACGCATGATTTAGCTATATTGCTACCTATACTGTATTCTGTGAGCAGGGTGAATGCCTATCTCGACTCTCAACACCCATATGAATGTCCCTACTATAAACTGCCGTCTTCAGACAGGGAGAACTCGGTGGCTTTGTAGGGAACAGTTGACTTGAGATGCCCGGGCCTGATTCTTCAGCCAATGCTGGAAGTGTAATACCTGAGTAATATTGTCCATATACCAAGGCAAGGACACCTACTGCCTAGGTGCCTGTGAGATCGATCTCACAGGCAGTGATATCACTTCTGCAGCAAACTTCAGCTTAAACATGCGCCTGCTGCCAAAAAAAAGTTACATAAACAAGTAATAAAAAACATTACAAATGTAGCAGGATGTAGGGATACCAGAACGGCAAAAAGTAAGGAAACAAGAGGGATGATCGAACACAACAGTGAAGTATACAATCACCCCTACATATCTTTTTTCATTGTACATGTAAATATGGAAGAAGATCTGTGTAGGGGGGGTTGTATACTTCACTGTTGTGTTCGATCATCCCTCTTGTTTCCTTACTTTTTGCCGTTCTGGTATCCCTACATCCTGCTACTGTAACATTTGTAATGTTTTTTATTACTTGTAGAATATTGCGGGCTATAGAATATTGCGGAGTACGGTAACATGACGCTAATGGATTACAAATACCACGACCTATTACCGGATTTGTTGTATCTCATTTGGTAGATGAAGAGCCTTATTCCATCTCGTATTCCATCCTGATCAAATCGGATCCTGCCCTGGTAATAATTATAGGGATGTGAAATGGACAATCAACACAATTCTTCTGCAGAAAGATAATTAGACGGTTCTTCTATAAAGATATAACTTTTGTATGACTATAATATATTGGACCTTGAGTACGCAGATTCCCAGTTTCACTTGTTGATATTAATACGCAGAATCAGATATGGTAAAGGCCTGGTATATAAATGATACATCATTGCGTCATAAATGAGCTACTTGAATCAGCTGAGCAGAATGATAGCTACACACTTCTTTTATGCTCATGGATTTTCCGGAGATTTTCCGGACCTTCCGGAGCTGCATTTAGGAATTCCGGAGCTGTGTTTGTACCTGGTATCTGGTAAATCGAAAATCTTAAAGACGCATACTGCAGTATGCAGTGAGAGTCACCGAACTGGAGTAACCAGTTTTAACTTCAGTGTATCAAAGCAAGAAATTCCAGCGTGGATACTATCTGCATATAGCAATCTACACTTGCGTAAACAATCAACTATAGGGAAATTATTATGTGGTAAACACACAACAATGTTTAATAGTTCTGTGCCGCTTACACTTATCCCATGAAAGTCCGTGTTGGCAAGGTGGCGACTGAGAACTTTTAAGATAGAAGTGTTGTTGTAGGTGAAGTCCTCCAGTTTAAAGTTCCTCTCTATTTCAGCTTCTGATGCAGCTCTTGCATTCAAAGAGGAGTTGTTGATCAAATCTGACAGCAAAGAATAGAAAAAAAGTACCCATAGAGTACGTATCAAGTGCCCACCATGTATTAAGTGCCCACGACATATCAAGTGCCCACTCCCCTCTCCATGAAAAAGTTATTGCCTTGGGTTCAAAACAGTGCAGTAAGGGCCCACCCATCACAAGAAGTCTCGTCGTCTTGAGCAGCATTTCTAACCTTCGGGTATAAGGTTTTTCATTCAGAAAATTTGCCAAGTAAAGTAACAACTACAGTACGCAGCCACTGCAGACTGTTTCTTCTCAAAGACTTCGCAAGACGCACAATCAACTTCTCATGTGGACAACTGACTGATAAATTCAATAGATGGAAGGCAGGTATATCTCCTTTTATAAACATTCAGTCTTTGTTAATACCCGCCTTTCCATCTATTGTGCAATTCCAGTATTAGTCTCTATAATTATTATACTGACGGTTTGTAGCAGCTGCTCCATTGCCACTGAAGATGATATCTGAATAAGGGTTGAAACGTTTGAATATTTCTTGGCAAGTGTTTGTACAAACAGAGTTTCATCAATTTAATGTCGTTCATCATCTCTTCAGCCTTTTCATGTCCCTCTCTTGATTGTAGAAGCACTAATAATATATACGTACGTTAGTACAAATAGTTGATAAAAGCTTTAGAGAGAGAGAATAATCCACAGAAAAAATTCTGGGACCAGCTGGGATTCGAAAAATGGCTGACTATTGTACATTATCTAGCCAATAGTTCCTTTTGCAGTTTTTGCCAGCAGGCTATCCAACATCATGAGGGGTCCAGACACACAGACATGGTGGATATAACATTGGCACACAGACTACGTGTAGATGGTACACTTTGGCATGACAGCCAGCAGACATAGCATCATAACCAGTTTGAGTGTTCACTAAAATGCTTCAATCACGGAACACCTTCCGGTATTAATTCACTCTGTTCCTGTACTACTGGAGTATTTCTATATATTATAATATGTAACACAACAGTACATACCATTGAGTGTATTGTTCAGTGCCAGAGCAAGAATCCACGTGGCATCATAGCAGGTTTGACTATACGGGCTGGGCTCCCGTAATGTGGCAACAGTATAGTTACGGAAATGTTCATCAAATGCATCGCGGTACTGATGTCCATTCTATTGGGAATTGAGAGCATGTCAGTAAGACACTGAACATTGAACCACTATACATGCACTTTAACAAAAGGGAGTGGGTCTCAATTGCAACATTAACACCCACAATCTGCACCTCAAGTATCTGCATGGTTGCCTAGGCAACCCCACAGAGTTGGATGCCAGTGCACTTCGATTCATTTCACAGCCACAGATAGATATATTATGGTAATTATACTCATGTCTGACTGCGTTTATGATCAGTGTCAATTTGGGCAGAGGCAATTTGTGTTGCACCATATGAAGCGTGTGGCAGTTCAGAAGTCATATAGAGGTCTCAAGGAGCACAAATTCATGATGCTCAAAGCTTGCTTGAAACTCACCGTCAGATTCTGGTGAGTTATGTTTCTTCCTTTTGGCCACAAACTTAGACAGCAGGTTAGCAGGGTTACTTGTGTCTACATGGAGCTTCCATGACCTGGCATCGCAACGTTAGTGATCATGTGATAGCACAGTTTGTAGAGATGCCTGGGCAAGGCCCAGGCAATGCCCGGGCAATGTCCCAACAGACCCAAATGCCCCTACAGGTGCCACAGTTTACAACGTAAGGCATGGAGATACTACAGGCTACATGCTAGTAACTGGGAACGATCATGAGCAGTCTAGTCCCATCCTCTTTCATCTGAAACGTCCCATTTCATCTAAACTTGCATGACTTATGAATAAAAGCAGCACTATAATTATGAATAATTATTATATGAAATTCTACTGGAGCTTACTGTAATTACCCCAATTTAGTAAAAAAGAAACTTTCACAAACCGAGCCTACTGATGTTTTCAGTAAATATCAGTCAGCATTACAACTAACAAAGTAACAAGTAACTCACTGTGCCTGTCTGCGCAACGTGGTTGTTGTTCTCAATAAACTCGTACAAAAGGATAACCACTGTGCGGTACACCACCCTCTCTCTGTCCTCAACAGTGCAGGTGAAATTCTCTGTTGTGTTGTCCCCCACCCACCAGTGCCCCAACCACCATGCCGGGTGGAGGAATGTGAATCGTGGATACATCAATCCTTTCTCATAAACCTGGACACAATTAGAGAGGCAAATGCCAGTGCATGTGATCACTGATGAGAAAGTGAGACAAAATCCTGGATCCTCAAACCCAACAGGATCCAACACCACAGGCAAACATCTGTAGATACAGGCTGGGCGAGCACACCGTAACTGTCAGAGTGTCTCCGTGTCAACAACGTCTGCTCACCCGTTCAAGTCCGTGGTGGAAACACTTCAGGTATTTGGATTTTTCAGCGATACCACTGCTTAGAACAGGAATTACCACAGGTGTGGTACGTAGAACATAGTAATCAAAGTGAAGTTTTCCCACTACAGACTCACATGTGCGAGCTGACGGTGCAATCACTTTGACAATGACAGTGCCAAGTTAACCAATTCCAAGACCTCTCTTGAGGTTCAGCTGAACCAGGACATTAGCAACATAACTGCCCAATCATGAAATACTGTGATGTCTCGTCGTCCTAGCATTCTTCGACCATCCATGTCTGTTGTAAAGTATTCAGAATCTTGCAGCAGGCACTCCAAAAACAATCTCTTCAGATGAGAGGTGAGACTTATCTCCTTATGGTGACCAATGAGTAAAAGACATGCTATTAATTAATAGAAGTTGAAGTGCCCATAAAAGGTGTGTGCACTGTTGTCTTACAAATCACTTCACATGTGATGTGAGGCTTACGTATCTCCTTACGGTGGTGAACAATGAGATTAAGTTTCAGTTTAAGTAGTGTAGACCTGTGTGCACTTCATGTTGTCGTACAAATCACTTCATATGTGAGGTAAGGATTATCTCCTTACGGTCACCAATGAGTAAAAGGCATGCTATTAATAGAAGTTTCAGTTTAAGTAGTGTCTATATAAGCTGTGTGCTATTAATAGAAGTTTCAGTGTCTATATAAGTTGTGTGCACTGTTGTCTTACCTTGCACAACAACTGCCGGCCAAAATTGCTGTACATCAGCCACACTTGTATTCTGTTGCTGTCATCCTACAGATAACACATACATAGGGTGGGCATATAATGTGTGCTGTATGTACATCAGCCACACATATATTCTGTTGCTGTCATCCTAAATAATATTATAACACAAACATATAGGGTGGGCATATATGTGTACCCCACTCTGTATTCATTATTGTATGAAGCCATAGAAGATGAAAGGGCCGAAGTGTGCTTTGTTTTCCATAATGCACATAGTGTGTTATATTTTCCACTGGACAATATATAGCACCGGAAAAAGCGTTCCGTATATGTTGCAAAAACAGTTAAAGTACTACTTACGCTTGTGCACTATGAAAAATATTGCACACGTGTGTGGTCTGAAGGCAAATATAGCACTCGGCTTTGCCTGATTGCATGCACAAATGCAACTGTTACACAGTGCTATATTTTAGCTGTCCCATTGTTGATTGGGCTATAGAGGACCCCACTCAATTATTTGATTATGGTCATAACTCAAATCCTTGCATACCAACAGCATGATTGTCTGCAAGGTCCAATTTAGCACAAGAAATTGTGACTAAAACTCGCATGCCATTTCTATTTTGTACAACTCTTCTATTCGTTCGTACACCTTCAAAATACACTGAAAAAATTGCTCATTGTAAAGCAACCCAAAAGCAGTTAGTGCACTTTCTCTGAGTCCTTGTTGCAAAACTATACGTGTTCCATTACATGTCGTAGCTATGTATGCAGGATCAAGTTTCCTCAAGGGTATTCCCCCAAGTATCATACCTAAAATTGCATAGTGAAATGGTACGTACCCCACACGCAAATGATGTCACCAGCTTAACTCCTACGTACATATGATGCCATATACATTTAAGACATACCATAGTACCGTAATAGACGCCGCGGCATTTATTCATGGAAATACGGTACATGTTTCTGTGAATGAAATGTATATGTACTTGAAAAGCATCATTTCATTATGCAATCCTTGGTACGATACTATATATTTTGCAACAAGGACTGCACTAACCACTCCTTGAACAGGAGAAACTAGCAGTAGATACGGGACTGGACAGGCACCATCGTCGTCAAAGTTGCTCCGTGATTGCACCGTCCACACACTGTTCGAGTCCGACGTGGGACCACATTAACTTCTGAGTATTACGTTATTCCTGTGTAGACCACACCTACGGGCACTCCTCTATGCAGGAGAATCGCTGAAAAAGCCGTATATGAAACTTCAAATGGTCCCACCACAGACTTGACAGGAATGTGGACGGTGTAGATATGGAGAAGCTCTGATGGTTACGGTGCCCATCTAGTCTGTCCTCCTGTGTTGGGTTGTATAAAGTATTTTTGCAGTGAGTTGATCATTTTTGTTCTGTAATCAATTTGTACAGCTAAAAATGAACTCTGAATGTGTATGAATTAGCGCACATGACAACATTTGTGTGGTAATGGAATGTTGTGTGAAATTGTGTCTATTGTGACTTTAATCAGGTATGGAACCCACATACTGGTGAAGATTGTCCACCTTTGACCAAATGTATAATAATCATCATCATTCTATGTAATATAATATACTACGCAAGCTGATTTGTTAATTACATTATTTAGACGGGATTCCTTTAAAATTCCAACAATTTCTTGTCTTAAGTAAGATCATGCCTTGTCTTGTATAATGGAGTCATTCAAGACCTTATCAGATCTTCTCCAAGGTAGTACTGTGTATCTCTTGTCTTAGAAACCACAAGTAGTTTCAGAGTTGTTTCAATTACATGCAGTGTAGAGTTGCGAATGTGTAGGAGTAGAATTAGTGGTGAGCTCACGCTACTTGTTTTACCTATAGGCTAGAACAGACGTCTTATATCTGCACCACTCCCATCTCCACCATCAGCTATGTCAAACCTTAAGCCTGATTGTTTATGCTATTCAATACAATTTCGTTTTACGTGTAAGAATCATCAGAGTGTGTAAACACAAGGAAACAGATGGAGCGTTATTGGCCTACAGGAACTACTATTGAATTTGTGTGTCTAATTATCAGACTGGGCATGAGGAAACAGTTTGTTACAACTGGGGGTTTCCATTTTGAAATACAAATAATTTCACTGTCAACTGCCCATGATTACATCATGCTATCATAACTATAGTATACACAGTCCCTGGAAACTGAAGCATGTAATACGAAACATAACACCAATGAAACTTCCTTTTTCAGATGCCATTGAGATGTGTCATGCACCTCATCACAAAATTAAAGCATGTGCAGAGTCACTGAGTACTAGTATATTACACTTACTTCATGATTTGCCTGAAAAGAATTAATGGGGGGTTAAATTGGAATAGTGGAGATTATGTCTGAGAGGCAACCATATATTGCTAAGAGAACGCTAGATCCTGTACAAATTCACGATTCAGATTGCAAAGGTGTGTATTTCTAACACTTGGTTATAATAGTTGGACTTCTCTCTTGTAAGCTCCCAGCATGCTTTATCTGAAATTTGAAACTCACAAAGGAATCTCCTGCCAGCCCTTCAATTCCATCCTCTTCTTCAAACGTCCTCACGTTTACCTCAATATCAAGTCGCTTGAGCATGTTCTTCAGCATTATGGTCACCTGTGGCCAAAATAAATCATCAACTGTATTGCTTAACGTAGCCTCATACCCAGGCCCACGAGTGGAACGTGGAGAAGGGCCTGTTGACACTTGGCAAATTCTGGTATGTGCACAGTCAGCACAATCATGTAAGTGATTACGTTCCTTACTGGATGCCTTCAAATTCAAACGGCAGGTAAATAGCTATTGGTGCGTGATGGCTGAGTGGAAAGTCCCTGCCAAGGAGCAGCCAGAGGTGATTCTGTCATGCACTTGATCAATTGTTCATACTATTGGAATGCAGGACATTGGAGGGCGAGCCTGAGCGCAGTGCACATGCTGGACATGCATGAGCAGTTGCATTCATACAGTGACTGTCATCAGACTCAATTATGTGACTGGGCAATGAGTCACAGAAATTATGACACTAAACATACACTCGTGCAACTGTGAGTCAGGTTAGCGTTAGCTGAAGCAGTCTAGCAGGTACGTCACCAGCCATGGCGGTAGACCCACGAGCTGTCTCCGTCTTTGTTGTCGCCACCGAGGAGGCAGAAGTTCACGGTGCTCTAGCCAATGAACAGGTAGGTTCACGAGTGGTCTCCGTCTTTGTTGTCGCTATCACCGTTGAACAGGTAGACGGCACAGTTCACCTTGCCTCGAGAAATTGCGTAGGGTTCGTTGAAATTTGAATATTATTTTGTGCACGCAAGTGAAATCCGCTGATTTAAAACTTACGGTAAGTGCAAGATCCAAGCAAACAAGCAAACATACACATGCACTGCGCAATGAAGTCACGCTAGTGTGGGGCTCGCTCAGGCTCGCCCCAATAATCTATCATACCACTGGCAATGGACCATGAAACAATTGGTGAACTTGGAGTGCCCTGACTCTTAACCTTAAAGAGGAAACTGTAGATTCCATTGTGCAACAAATTTTGTGTGCATAGAGGTCACATGTGGAATATACCCTCCACTTGACTGGATTCAGTAATACAACAGTTGCTAACCAAGTGCAAGTTTGCTACTTGAATAGCCATGGAGGTATGGGTTTCATCTATTATGCAATTATAGTAGCTATATAGGGCCCCAGTGTTTATTAAACGGCTACACCTTTCATGCGGTAAAGAATCTAATTACTATGAGAGTAATTGGCAATGGACGAACGTGAATTGTCTACCTGAAATCAAGACTGCTAACTTCAGCACATACAGAGTTTTGTCAAGTGTCGCCACGTCCTATTCCGCATTCCGTGCATGGGCATTGGTACAAGGCTATGCCTAATGTGACCTGGTGCTATTAAGGAGCATACAGTTAGTGCCTGTGGACAAATAAGGGAGAGACTGAACATAGAAACCATGTGAAGGCATCCATGATAAGAGTCCAATTACGTACATAGCTAGCAAAGCACTGTACAGTGACTAAGAAATAGTGATGAATTCGAAGTACGTAATCCACCACATCCGTAAGGTCACGGCAATGCACATAGTCTGGCATCATTACCAACGACATAAAACCATATGCTGTAATTTGTAGAGTTTAATGAAACATGAAGTTAACCAAATATGATAGTTGACAGTCTCACAATTTCAAATAGGCCAACATCCAATTGGAGAATGGTCACTTTCTTCCAGCCGTAATGTTTTATCACACCAAAATATGCCAGTCCCAGAATCTCCTCACTGCCGACAGTCTATAGGGTAGAGAAGAAAGACACTAACAACAGAAGACAGATTCTGGCCCAGAAAAACAGCCCTGCTCATTACAAGATCACACCAGAACTTTAACTAAGACACAGGAGTTGCCCTCAGTAATATCTGGAACCCATACGCATGGCACATACAAGTGTAACAACTCACCATGCTATTGTCTCCCACTGCACATGCTATTCCAGAATTTTTAACTATGCCTTCCTCACAGGATAATGACGTAATTAATTTTGTATCATTATAAGTAGCTCACTATAATTGCCTGAAGAAGACCAACAAAGTGTGGTCGAAACGTATTTTCACAAGTTGGAAAATCTCGGCTGGTGTATGTCAGATTAACCAGCACTATACACAAGGTACATACAATAATAGCCACTTCTCACTACGACATAATTATAAAATACCCTGCCCCTCATATGAACAACTGCAGCCTGGCATGCACTGGCATGCAGACGTAACTACGCATTACCTGATAATAGTGCCTGAATCTTGGTCTGTTCCTCAAAATTGGTGAAGTAGAGTGACAAGAGATCTGCACAACAGTTTAAAATAGAAATTTGTCATCAGATCCCTTGAGGGTGGGTGCTTTTTTTTGGAGGGGGGGGGGGGGGGGGGGGGATTATCCTGCAAGTTTAAGGTTATTAGCGAAATGTTGGTTGATTTCTACTGCAATGTCCTGAACTTAGAATGCCCATCCCCATAAAACAAATACGTTTGTGTAAATGTTTTCACAGGAAGAACATCAACATCTGCTGATTCCGATCACCTTATTATATCGGTGTGTCTAACAACTAGTTTTAAAATGTCACACATTAAATACCTCAACTATACCTATTACTTAGATCATAGATAATTGGACTTCTGTCTGGGTGCGTTATCATGTTAGCAATTGCTATTCATGTACCCTTGCATTGTTGCAAAATTGTTATAGAAAAAACAACAACAAAAAAAAACAATACTGCCAATACAACAAATTACGTAGTTGGTTCCACCAGATTTTGGTTTGAGTATGTGCTAAAGATCTCGCCAAAATTAATTGGCTCACTTCTCTGTACCTGTGGGATGTTCCAGAAATGCGATATATCCGCAGTGGGTTCTGTAGCCAGACTACAACCCGACCCAATGGCAGCAATCTTTGTCCTATCTTCCCTCAGCTGAGAGAACAGAGTCCTCTGTGACCGGAACCTCACACACTGTACGGGAACAGTATAGGTACACACATTCAACCAGGTACATATATAGGTGATCTATCATTCTCGAAATCAACTCTGCATGTGCACTTGGTGACAGAGCAAATGGGCAATGATTCTGTCATGCACTTGATTAATTGTTCATCCAATCTATCACATACCACTGGCATTTTGTGCAATGTACCATCATGAACTTGGAGTGCCCTGGCTCTTAACCTTATAAAAGAAACTGTAGTAGGTTCCATTGTGCATCAAATTAAACTCAATTATGTAATGTGCATAGAGGTCACATGTGGGCACTCAACTGGAAAATACCCTCCACTTGACTGGATTCAGAGAATCAGTAATACCCTAACCAAGAAGAAGAGGAAAGGCAAGGTATGAACCATTCAGGTCTGGGAGCGCTCGAGCATTGACTGTGTGACAACGAATTTGAAGTTAGACTATACCAGTGTATTGCACGTGTCGGATGCCGGAACTGTCTGGAAGTGAGATGATCCAGTGTTCGAGTTGCAAAGATTGGTTTCATGTAGATTTTTGTGTAACTCTAGGCTCTTTTTGACACCGGGGGTCCACGTGGGCCACTTTAAATTTTGGTTGCCAAAAGTGGACCCGGGGGGCCAGTTTTGACTTGGGCCACTAATAGCATGACAGACACAGCCGGTAGTTGCAACAGGGGGGAAAATCACTGTCATCAGTGTTTAAAGCAGGACATTCAGTACATAGAATGGAATGAAGCAAAGTTTGGAACGTTTTGATTACAGTCTGGTAATCTTCTTTTGTCATACTGTACTAAGAGAAGAATACTACCAGACATGAAAACGTTGCAAAATATAGCTAGCTATACTTTGTTGCAAACTGCCGTCTGTGTCCAACTGCAATTGCTAGAATACACTCATGATCGTACTCACTGCATTGTCGCTAAGGGTGTAGTGTAGCGAATAGCCTGGCAGGACGGTGGAGTTGCTGTTGATCTCGTCCAGAGCTACCATCAGGCCGGGGATTCCGCCGGCGCTCACGTATCCTCCACTGAACGACTGCATGAGAGCGAAGTAGAGCGGCGTAGTCTCATCTGGTGCGTCCTCGGGGCGTGGGTACACTTGGAACACCTTTCCACCGTACAGTACCTCTCCCGATGACTGCTGCGCTGGACGCACAGCTGTAGCCAAAAACAGAGCCGCTAATAAAACCGCATACATTGCCACACCGCATTAGCATGAAACAAGCACACTTGTCGTACTCCGTACACAATCATGCAGGCCGGATATGAGGCGAAATCTAATTATAGTTCTGATAACCCAGGAATGCCGCATCCCAATACTGGAGGTTTTTCATGCAGGTCCTGGGCCCCGACGTGGATATTGGTCCGGCAGGAAGTACATACTTTAGGTATAGGTACCGGAAACGCGCGCGCATCTAGAACCGGCCCTGGCCCTAATATTGAAACTTGAAACTTGACTTGGGTTGGCCCTAATATACCCTAACCCATAATAGTTCCCATTGCCCTACTTCCTGCCAGACCAATATTCACTTCGCCCCATTAATGGGGGGTGGTGATGACATCATCACTGAACTCGCTTGAGTTACCATAAATGGCATTGCTCAAACTTGTTTTTCTGGATGGGCCAAAGGGCAATCTCCTTTTTTTTGATCTCCTTTTTTTACGAAGTGGATTGGTCCGGCAGGAAGTAGGGCAATGGGTTAGGGTATATTAGGGCCAGGGCCGGTTCTAGATGCGCGCGCGTTTCCGGTACCTATATATAAAGTATGTACTTCCTGCCGGACCAATATCCACGTCGTTTTTTTTAAGGCGAACACACCCTTCAACAGAGCTTTATATAGTGAGATTTGAACTCAGGACAGAGCCTGGAGTTGAGCACTAGAGACTCTCACTGCACCAGTGTACTGCGCTGCACACCTGCTATCAGTATTGTGAGTCATGACCATGCTCAACATTGTGACTATACCAATGACGTGGCCCAGGTTCATACTAGTGTCACAACGGTAATCTTCAGCTAGCTATCTGCAATGCATAGCTGCGTGGAATATGTATATAGGCATTTATCATGACAGTACATCTTCACTATATTATCGCCATCAGGAGTGCATGCTCGCCGCCTGTATGTCTGAGGTCTATTAATATCTCAGTTGTTTGCCTGTACTCCCTCTACATTATAGGTGTGAAGTAATTTTTTCATTGTAGCGTTCCCACTGGGGTTATTCGATGAAACTTGACCTTGACTTTGACTTTGGCGGCTCATGCACTCCTGCATGCCGGTCTCATGAGTATAGTGGGGTTGATGGCTGCACTGCAATGATACATGTACAGTAGCTATATATATATTGTGTGTCAACATGACTGTAACTTCTCTGCATAGTTTACTGTACTGTATGTATGTATGCATGCGGGGGAAAGATTACACATCTACAGGCTTAACTATCCTGCATGCATGGCATCTAGAAAATGGCTGTATCGGGTGTCTCGCCAGGCAATTGCAATTACGATCAGTTTCAACTTCCTTTGTCACACATTAATTAAAAGGCAGCGGTCTGGTATTAATTAAGTTCGCATTCCATGCTAATTAGTGTGCATAGCAACCACTATTATGTAGTGGAAGCTAGCTACACCATCAGCAAATCACACGTGTTAACTAACAATGCCCTCCAGTTTTGCAGCATGCATGCAAAATGCTGCAGGAAATGCTTAATGATCATGAACTTGTGTGAAGTTGAAGATCTGATCAGGTAAATCCGCTGCCCTTCCATAATGTCCCAAACTCGTTGAAATTAATGCCACAGCATGCATTTTTTGTGTGTGTGTGTGTGCATCGGTAAACATGTACACTGCTGCTGGATAGCCTCTTTCCCTGCTGCCACCACCACCACCACCTGCAGGGTGTGTCATGCCAGCAGGTTTGTTGCTATACTGTATAGCCCTTTTTTCTCAACATCCACGGAGGAATATTTGCATCTCTGGCTTTGTCGAAGCTCTCCTCTTCTTTTGCATGCTCTGCATGCATATCTCAGCCACACAGGGGAGCTTCAACATGTCGTGTTCCACATGTTGGAAGGAAAGACGACGTCGACCCCTCCAGAACACTAACAGAAAAAGGGACTCCCTAAGCACACCATCAAGTTTCTCAGGACAACAGAGGTCTGGGTGTCCAATTGATTGACAATGAGATGGCCATTGCCTTCATGGAGTGTGCATAGCTTATAGTCCAGGTGTGGTTTGGTGATGGCAGCGAATTTTTGCCAATTGGTGAGGATGATAATTCCTCCAGAAAGTTGTGCTTGGCTTCCTCAAGGGCTGCCTTTGCATGCCTCTGCCCCTGCTCCGGAGTTAAGGTGGAGCCAAGTTGTGGCTGGAAAGAGTCTTTGTATCCTTTGGCATTGCACCATTTGTAAGGGAAGTAGGGTCGGCCCACTAGGCAAATGCATGCCTCTCGGGACAAACGACATATGCTTTTGACCTCGATCACAGAGGAAGCAGAGATCATCTGTCTAACAAATCCTATATCCATGGCCCAGGAATGCCTTCAACAGTTAGTCAGCGACATCCCTGTTTGACACCCTGGCCTAGGATTGCAGATGGTTTGGCCAGCACTCAGGAAGATGGACATGCAGTGTAAAACCTAGCAGCACTGTTCGCTCACATGACAACGCAAGGAATGCTGCACTCCAATGCATGAGGTTTTACACAGGTCCTGGGCTTGATGGGTTTTGCTGTAACTTATTGGTACTGAACACGCAGAACAAATAAGGGTGAAACGACAGGGGCAATGTCTATCACCGCAGACAGGAGGAGAGAAAGGATGTACTACTGTGTCAGCAATCATTGTATTTATTGATCAAGTATTCCCCCAAAGGGGATGGGCCACACCTAGCGGTAGTGCAATACCAGGGCAACCCGCGGGACGGGGGAAGCAAGCTTCGGTCCACGTCCCAATTAACAAAAATTGAAGTAATAGCAAGGGGACAATGTCCCCGTACGAGCTATTACACTCGTAAGAACAGTTATTTCTACTTGATCTTAGCCAAGAGGCCGAGAAGCGATAAGTTATGAGGCAAAGCGCTCGGTTTTATACTCCTCTGAGTAACGCAACGCTTATGGGTTTCGTCGTGACGTTGGTCCGGCGCCAGGCGCCAATCAAGTTGGCTGTGAATTTCAACCAACGGTGGCTCAGGTTTCATGCTCCAAACGAACTGCAAAAGCATGGGAAGGGATCGGGAATGGGAACGGGACGTAATCGGGAATGGGACGGGATCGGGAATGGGAACGGGAACGGGAGGGATCGGGAATGAGAACGGGAGCGGAATCGTCACTGTGTGTCACTGTACAACTTGGATTCTGAAACAGCCACCACAGCTAGCTACGAAAGTTTGTTTCCAGCTCTGTCTGAAGTTGCTTCGTAGCCTGTTGAGGCATCGCCTGCTCGATTTAATAGCCGCAATACACAAAATATGTTGGCCGTGGTTTATGCATACCGGGCATAATGACGGGGTAATCCCCATGTCGTGGCGCCATGGCATGGGACGTTGTGCCCCCGGCCCATGGGGCAACTAATCGGGTGTCGTGGGGGCCGGGGGTAATCGAGCGTCGAGCCTGCCCACATATAATCGTAGTTTGGTCGGCACTGCATGCGATCGAAGTGTAGCGAATAGGGAGTCCCGGTATGGCAATGTACTCCGCGGTTCTGGTGGTGGTTGTGTATCTAGTGGCAGTGCAGCCGTCGCCGGGATCGGGGGGAGTGCTGCACGACGGACGGGTGTTCCAAGTGTACCCAGACCTCGAGGACGTACCGAATGGAACCACGCCGCTCTACTTCGCTCTCATGCAGTCGTTCAGTGGAGGATACGTGAGCGCCGGTGGAATCCCCGGCCTGATGGTAGCTCTGGACGAGATCAACAGGAACTCCACGGTCCTGCCAGGCTACTCCCTGCACTACACACTTAGTGACAATGCGGTGGGTATAATCATTGCAAGGCGCAGACTGTTTATGTTGTGGTGCAATGTTGTCACTGCATCCGTGGACTGTAGAGCAGCTAATGAGCTACACTGCTCCAACAGTGCTAGTTTACAAGTTGTACACTCTGCTATGCTTGTAAGTTTGCAAGAGTATACAATGAGTATACAATTTACAAACAGTGGTGTAGGAACGTACCGCGGGTGCTGGGAACTTTTTCCGATTTCATTATCATCCAACTTATGGCTTGTTATGAACTCAGGACTGCAAGGTCCCATATCCAATTATTACCAATTGATCTCACATGGTGCATCCCCATTGTAGTCTACTTCCTACGCCACTGACAAGTATCTGTATACTCTTTGTAATTATACTGGCCTCTGGAGTCATTTACAATTAGTATAGTTTACAACTTTTAAACTAGAAACATAAGAGTGCGTTATAGACCACCCCATGCAGTTCATGATACCATCATTATTATAATAATGGAGTGAACTATATAATATTATGTGTTTGTGTTTCGCCATTCCCACGTTTCCATAGTAAATCCCACAATGTCATGTTTCCATAACACTTGCATGAGTATACTGCATGCCAGCATGTGCATGAGACCACAGTTAATCTCAACCTCAAAGATTAGTGATACTGATCAGAATGTGTGGGTAAATTCTGATTCAGAAAATAGTTCTTCTGCAGATGAACTTTGAGCGTAGTAGTGCCTATATATATATACAACCAGGAGCTTATGAGCAGTGGAGCCGCGAAGGAGCGTGCAACTACTGCATACCCCCGAGTGCTGTCCGAATCCAAATTATTAGCTAGCGAACTTCCAAATATGGAAACCTGTTCTTCAATCTAGCGTCATAATGATGACATAAAAACCCACGTGTTCTGTGGTAGCGATGTGAGAAGTTTGACACTCACTCAGCGGAGCGTCTTTGACCTAGCCGCAGTGAAATGGCCAAGCGAACGGGTGACAGTGAAAGCAATTTGCCACAAAAACGTGGTAGATTTGAAGATCCTGGTACCCCTCACCATTTGGAGACGCCTTCTTCTTCATTTCCAAAACGGAAATACGTAGGTAATTAGGATTTGGACAGAACCGGAGTTACACGCTCCTTTGCGGCTCCGCTGCTCATAAGCTCCTGATACAACAGAGAAAACAATAGCTAATTGTGCCAAATGCCCTGAAATATCTCCAAGTGAGCCTTGTGGGTTCAGCATATTGGAACTAAGATCCTCTGGTATGGTATCATAACAAACCACTTTTGCTATTCTTGGGCAAGTGTACTGTGTTCACTTGAAAATTTAGTCGCTTTCAGTGAATGGTCTGCTACATGAAGAGGTACTACATAATATACAAAGAAAGAATACTATAGCAAATTTAGCAGAAAGAAATAAGAGTGTGGTTAACCCATTAGCCTTGCAACTGTATAGTTATCCCCAGCTGGCTATGCCTGTTCCTGTACAGTGTGTCGGGTTCCAGTCCCAAAGGACTTTGTTCTCTCAGCTGAGGGAAAATAGAACAAAGATTGCTGCCGTGGGATCGGGTTGTAGTCTGGCAACGGAACCTACTGCTGAGATATCACATTTCTGGAACATCCCACAGGTATATGGCGATTTCCATATATACGACATGCTGTCATAATGTGACATTTGTTGCACCATGCAGTCTGGTGCCATGAAATTTATTTTATGTTTGAATGCAATACACTGATCTAATACGCCACTGTCAGTGCAACTCTTATTTGTACCATTTGTTGCACAGATCTCATGCCAGGCTTCCTCCCCAACTCTGAGGAACAGAGAAAGGTTCAAGTACTACTACCAGGTACATATTGCAACTGTTGTTGACTGAATGTAGCCTCGTTCCCAGGCCATCGCCCAGGTTTTCGTCGCTTACAGTACGTGCGTGGGAGAGCCTGGGAACGAGGCTAGACTGAATGCACACCACAAGTACTAGAACGGTTCAAGTACATCTACCAGGTACATACTTCAGCTGTTGTTGATTAAATTCACACCACAAGTACTTCTGAACATTACTGTCAGAAAGTAGCAGTGATACGGTATCAGTTTAGTATAATTAATGAGGGTCATTAGGTGTATGAGGGTCAATATTGAGGTGGAATGACTCCGTACGTTATTATTTTCACTCTCCAATAAAGTGTTCTACATAGTACAGTCAAACTATTGTATAATTATTTGACTGTCCTTTTGCCCATGCAGACCATAGGCAGTGAGGAGAACCAGGGACTGGCAGACTTTGGAGTCATACAATACTATGGCTGGAAGAAAGTGACCATTTTCCAATTGGATGTGGACTCATTTGAAATAGTGAGACTATACCTGCTGCTAGGAATGATTAATGATATCATAGTTGTACTATTACTCATTATTGAAAGGGGAAGAGATATGGGCTTCAACAGGTACCATTTGACGTTGTAGTTGTCCATATTTCAGCTCACAACTTTGGGTCCATGCATTGCATTGTGGTACCATGTGTTTAACCATCAGCTCACAGTGCATTCAACACGTTTCTGGCTGCAGGTAACTCTAGTGCTGAGGGACCGGCTTCGTGATCTTGGTGTTCAGGTGAATGTAAAGACCTTTGAAGAAGATCAGGGAATAGTGGGACTAGGAGAGGACCCATTTGTGAGTTTTATATATTTGACAGAAGTACTTATTACAAATCAATGAGAGAAATTGTCATGGTCGATACATGGCTGGTCAAGCACACGTGCAGGGCTGGACATGCACATGTGCAGGGCTGGACATGCACATGTGCAGTGAGCAGTCATCTGTATCTTTAATAGCAAATAAACAATTCGTTTACTGGACTGCCAACACTTTACCAAGTAATGTTTGCCTATTTTCAGTGGTAGGACTGTTTTCTACGCTCATTTGTGAACGAGGCAAAAAATGAGAGCTCATCCAAGTCCGGCTACTTCAAAACTGAACACAGAGGTAGTCAAGTCAGCTTAGCCTCGTACCCATGCAGGCTTTCGGTGCAAAATGTGGAAAGCCTGGGTATACGAGGCTTGCTTGCGAATCTGATCACACCCGCTCGCTTACGAGTACTTGCACTGGGCAAAGCAAACCCGCTGAAGCACTAGATTTACGCTAGATTTAGGGACCTCACAAGGCGGTAGGACTGTTTTCTACACCTATTCGTGAATGAGGCAAATAATCCGAACTCATCTACTTCAACTGGACTTCCATATATAGTACAAGCTACAATTGTATAGTAAAACATTCCTGTACTGTCTATGGTACAGGTAGTTAAGCCACCTCAAACTTCCTGGGCTTACACAGTGCAAGGAATGATGACACAGTACCAGGTAGTTAAGCCACCTCAAACTTCCTGGGTTTACACAGCACAAGGGGTGATGACACAGTACTAGGTAGTTAAGCCACCTGTGAGTGTTAGTGGACAGCTGTACCTTATGCTAAGTCCACCGAGCCTCGTTCCCAGGCCTTCTACACTTCCAGTGCTGGTATCATAGAGAACGAGGTGGTGTACATGGTACATGCAGTCTCATACCCAATAGGCCTTGACAAAATTGCCCGGAATGCTGGGTCCAACAAGGAATGCTGGATCCAACAAGGGGGATGGCACAGTAAGAGGTAGTTAAGCCACCTCAAACTTCCGCAGTACAAGTGAAAGTTCAATCTTTGATGAGGTGTAGGTATAGGACAAGCGATTAGGAAAAGAATTTTCATGATTTTACAAAGTAGATACCTAGTGTTTTGTTACCCATGTATGATGTACGTCAATGTAGTGGTTATATATATAGTGTTGATTGATGCTTACATGATGCCCAAAGTAATTTCCCATTATACCTGTCGGCCTCAAGCAATCAAATTACCTTACCTGCAGCCAAATGTTATGGATAAAGTCGTGACCATCATAGCAATAGGTGCACAGTCACCATCACACCATCACCTGCTACTCAAATGACAAAATACTATGTCATAGTGACATTTACTTTTTTCTGTGGCGCGCGTGCAGAGCCCGGCTAAAATATACTTTCACAGTGAATTAGTACAGTATATATGACATTGTGCTCTTCTTATCAGTCTACTTCGACCTGCTCCACGGCTCATTGCTGTACTGTGTACTATTCATGGCTCACTACACAGGAACTCGAGTCCATGTGATAAACACCACTATAGTATATATAGTGCAGAACAGCAGCTGGAAACGATAAACAATCTTTCAAAATTGGCTTGTGGCTGAGAGGTTAAAGCATTCTACTGCTAATCAGTATTGAATTTCGAATCCCATATGCCATAGGAGAAATTTTCTTTTTCTCATGATCTTAGGAGTCAACTCAGCTCTACCCTAAAAGATCAGTAGGTGTGCTTGTTCTTTCAGTGTTCTCTCCTGAATTAGTTTGCACCGCATTCTTCTGTAGAGCCATCGGCCCGGGGACTTGGTTTAAACAGACTGCCTTCTCTAGGCCCTCGTTAGCCACAATCATCGTAACCCCTCAGGGCCAATAAAATAGCAAAATATAGCCAACTGACTGTTTAATAAAAAGTAAGAGCAAGCATTATGTTAGTCTCGTTCCCAGGCCGCGTGCCTGGGAACGAGACTAGCATTATGGCCAAACAAAGTAGTTGTTTAGGTTGCAACAATTGTTGACATGTAGGAGTCAAGCCAGCAATTGTCTGTGTCCTGCGTCAATTGACTGAGCCCATGCTATATTGCCAATTCACTGAGGCCTGAGTCGGCTACTAAATATGTTGCAATTATAATTTAATTTGAATGCCATGCAGATTATTTGTATGTTTTGTGCAGGATGATGGCAGCAGAGTGTATGCGTGGATTATGTACAGCAACTTTGGCAGACAGTTGTTGTGCAAGGTAATTATGGCACAGTGTGTTACTATAGTGATAGGAATCAGAAATGTAAACAACAGCACGCCTCACACCCACTGTTATTGTTCCCAGGCCATTCCCACTGGTGGGAATGGCCTGGGAAAGTGGGAATGGCCTGGGAATGGGGCTACAATTTCAGTGCATTCAGTATCCACATAAGTTCTGGACTCCTACCAGCTATTTGGATTAGACATGCATGAGTAAACTGGAAGGTAGTTTTCCACCTATATAGCTTGTATGTCTGTCCGTGTAGCTATCTGTGCCCCAAGCATTTCAGTCAACAATGTCTCTCAAACAAGACAACTCTATATTGCAAAAAACATTTGCATACATTGAAGGCAGAGGCGATAGCCTCTATAGTTTCTGGGCTCTTTAGCTGGGCCCTTTAGCTCAGAGTGGCACGACTACACACAATGCTGATCCTATATGAAACAGGGAATTTTCCTGCAATTGCATGCCTTGGAGGAGCATGAAAGTTCACCGCAAAAGAAATCTTGCTGCTTTACTGTACGGTGATTGCGCACGGTTGCACCATGCGTGATGTGTATGTAGGGGTCAATTAAGGCCAAATTGTCCATATAGAATTAATTCCAGCATTACTGTATCTTTCATAAACTGAGTCTACGCTGCATTGGCCATTCACTGGGCCTTGCAGCGTGGACTCCAGCATGTTGTGACTATGACAATAACAAGCAGCCAAAACAACTGTGAATGCATCAAGTAAAAATGGAGCACCAGGCACAAATCCGAGTTGGCATTCCCCTTAAAGTGGGAGTCATTGAAAATATGTTTTAGCTTTTCAAAATGGCATAGTAAATGTGGGGAATTGCCTAAAAAGGCATTGAAAAATCAAACACCCCCTTTGAAAAAGTTTGAATTGATGCATTCACAACTGCATTATTGTAGAACAACTTGCACCTCAGGGTGAATGTATAGGCTAGATGTCTGGATCCGAGTAGTATACAATGAAGGATGCAGTGCACCTTCTGCATCTGAATGCCTGATCATGACAATGAACAAAAGACTATGGGAAGGAAGTACTCAGTGGATCGGAACATTCATAATTATACCGTGGAAGCCGATATAAGAGTTTAGTGGCCAAGCAGTGTGTGTGCATGTGTGTGTGTGTGTGTGTGTGTGGGAAGGAAGTACTCAGTGGATCGGAACATTCATAATTATACCGTGGAAGTCGATATAAGAGTTTAGTGGCCAAGCAGTGTGTGTGCATGTGTGTGTGTGTGTGTGTGTGGGAAGGAAGTACTCAGTGGATCGGAACATTCATAATTATACCGTGGAAGTCGATATAAGAGTTTAGTGGCCAAGCAGTGTGTGTGCATACGTGTGTGTGTGTGTGGGAAGTACTCAGTGGATCGGAACATTCATAATTATACCGTGGAAGTCGATAATATAAGAGTTTAGTGGCCAAGCAGTGTGTGTGCATGCGTGTGTGTGTGTGTGTGTGTGTGCACGCGCGCACATGTGTATGTGAGGGGGTGTTGTGTGTGTATGTATGTTGTGGGGGGACTGCCTCAACTAGCCTTCTGGTTGCAATGTGGCAAACTATCTAAGAGTGATCTTGTGCACCCAGGGAACATTCCCACCTAAAATTATCTCCCATATAAATAAACTCCAGCCTACTTTATTCAGTTGGGTAACCTGTGAATATCCGGTGAGGACATAGCTCTGAGGCGTAGGCGTGTTCAGAAAGTTTGCGGCACCGGTACGTACCCAAATCAAATGGCCATAGATAATAGAGTAGAAGTATTTAAGTTACGTATGGTTCCCCTACGTTTGGGAATGCAGTGGATGTCAGTGTTTGGTTGGTTCATGGCCTGCTGATCTGTTGTTTGCCAGCCATTCATATATCATTGCAAATTGCTCCCCTCCACACTTTGCGTGTACCATATGTGTTCAGGCTTATGAGAGAGGCTTGATGTACCCTCGATTCACATTCCTCCACCCGGCATGGTGGGTGGGTGACTGGTGGGTGGGCCACAACACAACAGAAGATTTTACCTGCACTATTGAAGACAGAGAGAGGGTAGTATATCGCTCAATTGCTGTCCTTTTGTATGAGTACATTGAGAACAGCGATCATGTTGCACAGACTGGCACGGTGAGTTAGCTACCTCTTTTCTAAGATGACAATACCATTGGATTTCCTATATAGTTGGTACAGCTAGAATGCAATTGTGTATGCATGCATGCAGAGTGGTCACAATACCATATAAAATTAATACCTATCAGTTATTTTAACCTTGAAGCATGGTCACACTTGGCTGCATGTACCGCTGGTCTTAACTACGTAGCATGAAAATCTTATTCTAAGATGGGTTGTTCAACAAGTACATATTGACATAATTATACACGTCAAGTATCATAGTCTGTTGGTGAATCAGTTGTGCATATAGCTACTTCCAGTTTGTGTTGCTTCAAAACCCATGCAATAGTCTACATTGCTCAGAAGTGAACATCGATTAGGACTGTGTACTGCCAATAAAGATGGTTTGATTTGACGAGCCATACAGTGCTACACATTCACGAATAATAGTAGTTCAAGATGGTAGACAGCAACCAAGTAGAGGAGGTTGGACAAGGTCGTTCACAAAACTGTAAGGCATCTACGAGTGGACTGGCAAGACCTAGAAAGCAAAACCAAGTGGCAAGTACGTGGTCCAGCAAGACCTAGAAAATGAAGGCCTGGAGAATAATCTTGTAGGTGCTGAAACACCGCCAAAACAGTATATCTCCTCCAATTCTCTCAGTCACTTGAGGGCCATCACACAAGAACTGATAGGTGTAACACTTCATAGTAGAAAGCATGTGTTTAATAAGCGCATCCCATTAGTACATTCTACTACATGCTGCAGGCATTCTGTAAATGTACATACAGACTGAACAGTCATTACAAGTCTTGTCAGTACAGTGAAATAAGCGGTTGTTTAAGCTGGAAAGTCTTGTAAGTGGTGGTTAGCACACAAGTTGCAGTATTTCACCTCAACTCCCTGTAGGATGGATATGAATATCAAGCGGCATTTGATGAGCATTTTCATAACTTCACTGCTGCGGAGTTGGGGGAACCCAACCGGGTTGGTCAGGACTGCTATGATGCCACATGGATTCTGGCCCTGGCACTGAACAATACCATCACTGGTATATGATCTATCCTCACTCCCAGCCCCCACTCTGCCGTTCCGTTGCTTGCAGCACTAACCTGCCTGCTTTTCCATGTACTGCATGGAAGCGATGAAAAGGAGGGCATGTATGGGGCTGGGAACGAGACAGAATAGTGTGTGCAAACATGCTTTGGAAATGGATGGAAACCTATTATCGTTTACCATTCAGATTTGAAACAAAATTCTGCTCTGAACTCAAGAGCTGCAGCAGAAGCCAAAAAAGTGGGGGACTTTGGACTTGAGGATTTCACCTACAACAATACTTCCATCTTAAAAGTTCTGGATAGCCACCTTAGAAACACAGACTTCCTTGGAATAAGTGTAAGGCCAGCAGTGACTTCAGAGAATGCTTTCAGTTTTGACTTCTATCATTGCTGTTGCACAGGGGAGGGTCTATTTTGATCAGGATGGAATACGAGGTGGCAGAAGGCTCTTCATCTACCAAATGAGATATAATAATGCTGGTAAATGGTTTCATGATATAGCCCATAAATATATCTCCAACTGACCCCTTTTTTCCACAATAACTTGCAGGGAGCCTCACACAGCACCAGATAGCCCGAGTGGATGAGAACTTCACCTTCACGTACAGCAACAATGAGACTAATGAATCAGTGTGGCCAGGTAAGCAAATCTGTAAGAATGTCTTTGTATGATAACAATTTTCTGTACTGCAGAGACTAGAAACTGCTATGCACATTATTACTGTGGTCGAACCTATCTTCAATCCCTGCAACTGGTACCAAACATTGCAGCGAAAGATCAGTAGACTAGTTACAATAATTATTATTATGAACATAGATGAGACTTCCTTTTGGAAGAGAAGGCAGAAGTGTGGGACAGCTAGGGAGGGGAGTGGGTGTCACCTGCAGGGTGACAATGCTTGGCTGTGTTTGCCCTTAACAGTTGCCTTTGCATATTTGGACTTGTGAGACACCAATGTCACACTTAATGAGGACGCTTTTGTGCTGCTAGGGACTTCTCAGTTAACCCTCATGACCGACTATGTGGTTTATCACAGATAGCTTGAGCCTGCAAATCAATTATCTCATGTACATCTAGCAAGTGTTGAACTTTTAAGTAGAGCTAATTAGGTAGCTAAATGAATATTAGGAGATAATCGTAGCAACTATAAGCAGAGACAGTCTTAAACATCATCTGTTCACTAAAGGTGAATCGAGTTCAATTTTGCACACAATATGCCTGCAGACGGAATCCTCTATGATGGGGTACCAAGGGAGGAGTTGGTGACAGTACACACCTCATTGACAGTGATAATCATCTTCCTTGCCTGTTGTGGCATCATCCTGACTGCTGCCTGTCTCATCTTTAATTTTGTCTTCCGTGAGCGCAGGTGAGCATAAGTTGCTGGTAGCATATGCATGTCATAAGTAGATTGCTGACTAGAGATGTGTAAATCACACCTGCTGAAACAAGCAACATTCATTATAATTTTCATTTGGCTGTATTAGACTTATCCGTCTCACAAGCCCGAAACTCAACTATCTCATTGGAGCTGGAGCTGTGCTACTCTATGTGGGAATCAGCATCGTGGTTGTTCCCAGCACCGACCCGGACATTGTGAAAGTATTGTGCAACGTAAGGACTACATGTTTACTTATGCATGTGTGAAGTGAATCTATAACTACCCATACACCATAATTATTTTATGCTATCAGAGAACCAGACTTTTCTAACTGGTTGTCTGCAGTCATATTTTCACTTTCACTTTCTAATCCATCAGTACCCATTGCACACTGTTATATGCCAGTTAATCTATGAATTAACTTTGATTGCACAATGCATACTCCTGGCGGGTTTACACACATGCGCACTCTGCTGGCAGCTGCATGTTTGTTAGTTGTTGCAGTCATCATTTTGATTAATTTCACCTTATGCACTTCAATAACAACAACAACCACACAACAGCAACATCATCAACAACAACATCATCAACAATAAAAACAACAACACAAACAAGTTAGACAGCTAAGCATGCCCACATGCTAGCCTCGTTCCCAGGCCTACCCCGTTTTTTCGATTCTTCGGTTTCCGTTGACAATAATACATGGATGCGGAAGGGCGGCAAAAATGGGGAAGGCCTGGTATCATTCGTCACGTGCTTTATGTCAAGTGGACACAGGGGGGTGTGGCCAACCGCAGATAAGTTTAAAAACCGCCAACGACGTTGTGTAGATCGTCTGAGGGTCTCGACTAGTCGCGGAGCGTTCGAACCGAGCCGACTGGATGATGAACAGCCTTCAGCCAAGTTCAGGACCTGCTGAAACGACTACGCCCCCCCCCCCCCCCCCCCCCCCCCGCGTCCACCTGACGTCACTCACGTGATGAATGATACCAGGCCTTCCGCATTTTTCGCCGCCCTTCCCACATCCGTGTATTGTCAACGGAAACTGAAGAACAGAAAAATACAGGGTAGGCCTGGGAACGTACAATTCTCTGCCATTATGAATCTCATTAGGGGCGTGTTCAGGGCTTAGGGTATGTATTAAGGCGGGCGGGCGATTGTTTCCAGAAAGGTTTCTGGAAATGTTTCTGTGACGTCACGCTACTACTACTGTACTTAATTGAGTTGGTGGAACGAGGCTACCCACATGCTCATTCCAAGCACTGGGCTCTCCCCAAATGGAAGAAACCTTGTATAAATTATTTTACCCTTCAGGCTGATGCCATTTCATCTGGAGATTGCGACTAAATTAAGAGTTCGCATTCACTTGTTATGAGCGATGGAATGTAACAGCATTGAACTCATAATTTATTATTATTTTTTCCCCGTAAGTATTATATATCTCAAAACATACAACTAAAAGAACAATACGAGCTGCTCTACAGCTTACCTTACACTAAGAACCAAAGGAAAAAAAATACAAATTTAAAATAAAAAAAACACTAACGTACAGAAAAAAAGAACTAACACAATCACAATAATGTATACAAAACAAGACAAGACGAAATACAACTACACTCATAATTATTACATAATTCAATGTTTGATGAGGATAGGCTAAGTACTGGTACTTTCACTACAAGTCTTTCTTCATGACTGTTTTCCTGCAGATGACGCCCTGTCTCACTTCTGTCGGCTTCTCTCTGTGTTTTGGTACCATCATGGCCAAGATGGCTAGGGTCTTCTACATTTTCCACAACCCCAAATTAAGGAGAAGACGTGTACGTACCTTTGTGTCTGCTATCTGCTCACACCATATCTCTGGTGTTAGCAAGAAATTAACAGTTGTAGTCATAATTGAGCTCCAGTAGTCAGTGGAACTGGTCCGTGGATATCTTTACCCTCCTAGGGCTAATTAGTATATCCCCTGATGAGTTCATGTGACACAGAATCCTTGCTGTACTGCCAGCCTCTGTTCCAACAGCTGCTAACTGTGTGTGCACTGTAATTGTGTTCACGGGCGTAGTTTGGGTGCAGCTCAGCGATTGCATCTGCACTTGCAATTGCATTGCATGCTATTAAAATATGTCCTGATTAGGGGGAATATAATAATATTTTTATATGAATTTGGGACTTGGTCAAATATCCACATTAGGGAAGTGCCCTTAATTCAGGGGAGTCCTTTAATAAGAGAGGTTCCACTGTAGCCATGTGTGAGATATGCTAGACTCATTCCCAGACCTTCTACATGTACCTCCAGTTTTGATCGCTTACAGTATATAAAGCCTGGGAACAAGGCTAGGATGTGCTTTATTGGAGGTAGAGTTGTGTTACAGTTATGAAATGCACACCAACATTCTATTTCCAACAGTTCATGAAGGACAGTCACTTGGTACTCTTTGTCTGTGCTCTTGTGATGATAGATGTAGTGATTCTGCTTGTGTACAACCTGGTGGAGGGGCTGATGGGGAGCCAGGTGCCCAAGAGGACTGTCAATGCTGAGTACCCTTCAGAGATTCTAGGGGTGAGCACAATGTGTGCATTCACAGGGCCGTAGGAGCAACTACGGCCGGTCCGGCCATGGCTGTACTGGTTTTGACCTTAAAATAAAATCTATTGCGTAGGCATGCACGAAAGTGCAAGCACTCGAGCGAAACCAGCGCAGTCCGTAGTCTTGTTCCCACCGGGACATGCAATCCTCGTACATCTGGAACTTGCAGTGCAAAGCACGAAATTCCATGAGAGCCCATCGTACCATCCTGATAACTGAAAAATGAAGGGAAAAATATATATTTCCCGCGCTTTGCGTGGACTGTCCCACAAAAACTACAAATATCTTTTGTCCAAAGCAACAGCTCATGAATGATTAAGCACTATTGGTTGGACAGGGTGTTTTTTTTTGCTTCCTACGGCCCTGATTCAGAAGAGTAGTTGGCACGTAGTTTTTGTGAAGAAGTGTGAAGGATTTGTGCATGGCACTAAGTTAACACTCCTGTCTAACGCTTTCAAACTGGCCCACAAAGGGATATGACCTTGGAACGTGATTCAGATGCTAAAATAATAATATGCTTTTCATATAGCTAGCAGCGTTGATCACTATACTGTGTCCTGCCATGCATTGCTCTATTCATTGGATGAGTCCAGGAGTCATTCACTCCTCTGACAGCTAGGGCAGCACCCATCACCGTAGTTGTTATAGCCGGCGAAATCGAAAACAAAGATCCACACAATCACACATTGATTGTCCATCGCATGTCTTGAACTTGAATTACTATCATATCTTGATTCACTCACTCACAGATCATGGAAGTGGAGTACCACTACTTCATCTACGTTTGTTCTTCCACTGCCCGGAGTATCACACTGGGGGTACTCTATGGCTACAAGGCTGTCCTTCAAGTTGCAACCTTTGTAATGGCTCTTAAAACCAGAAAGGTCAATGTTCAAGGGATGGATGACTACCGAGAGATCGTCATGGCTACTTACCTCACCTGCTTTGTGCTGATCATTAACCTCGTTGTACAATACACTGTGGAGGACCAGATCAACACTTTTACAGCTGTAACAAGTCTCAGCTTTTTCATTGGAACAACTGCAATTGTGGTGCTGGTATTTGTTCCCAAGGTAACTAGTACTGCTGTTGCTATATGCGTGCACTGCTGTACAGCTTTGTGATGTAGTGGTTCACTGTGAATACTGCTCAGTGTATTGTGTTCTGCCATTTGTATGCAGATGGTACGTCTGTACAAAGACCCTGGAGGAAAGCTCGTGTTTTCAAGAACCATCCGAGGTGATAATCACCGACCAGATGTATGGCAACTTCGAGTCAGAGTGAAACACTTGGAAAAACAAGTACGTAGCTAGCTATGTTCACTTGTGTGATTCTGTTAGCACTGTTACCAGCAAGCCTCCTGCCAATGCCTTGTCAGCTTAAGTTTGCTATCCAGTCTGGGGGTCATCATACTAAGATATTCTGAACTACAGCCATCAATGACGTGATTAGCAATTAATCCATTTACCCGTATATATAGGCAGCAATGCCACAACTCCACACTATATAAAGAGAGATACGAGCAACGATCTTATGTGCTGCCTATAGGTATTGTTTGTTTTCTTCTGCATATCCTTTCATTGTAAAGACTCAACTACATATACACATTCAATGCAGGTTACAATCAAAGATGGGGAATCGAAGAGCACAAGTGATACCTGGTCCAGTTGGAAGAGCACGAGTGATACCAATTGCAATTAGCTGTTAAGACAAATATCCATCACAGAAGATTCCATGCATGTCCACCTGACTGATTGCAGTGACAGATTTGTTGTGGTCAAGCTTCATATATGTGTTTTGTACCTCAGACTAGGCCTCAAGCCACAAGATGTGTACATACTTTGTACTTGTACAAGCTTTGGATAATCTGCTTTGATAAGCAAGGATAATCTGCTTTGTACTAGGATAATGTGCTTTGTACCAACAACTGCACCAGAGACTTGTACATAAAGTAGTAGTAGCTATATATATTATAATACCAGGAGCCTATGACAAGAAGGAGCGGCTAACTATGGTAACAGATCTGGGAGGCCACGTTTTAGGTTGCTGCGGTTTGAATGGACATGGGTATACAAATCATGTGGTTTGCATGGATTCTTGCACATGACGTATTTGGATGCCACCAAAACCTTGAATTTTCTAATGGTACTGAAGTTTCATATTTGGGACATGACATATAGCTACCTCCACAATAATATGTAAGAGACAAATTAACAGCTTGAAAACAGACGTAGTTGGCATACAAATATATTCGTTTGCCAATGTCAGTTGAATCACACCAAACACAACTAAGACAGGTAACTTAACAGAAATAGCTACCAGTAGAAATGTGTCTTCCCAGCCATGATTGAACATCAGAATACTCTTGAGTGCACTTTTCAAGTCGTGCAGGTCATACGGTCAACAAAAAGCAGCTGTCAAATATTACCCATGCACGGTGAGCTAGCCTCATTCCCAGGCCTCCGTGCCCAGCTTTTGTCACTTGCAATACGAAACAATGCAAGGGACAAAAGTTGGCCGTGGAGGCCTGGGAACGAGGCTACGGTGAGCAGAGACAAATAGCAACTGGATCTGAGGATATCACAGAAAGTCCTCTTTGGCTGCTGTCAAATTGAACAGTTCTGATCCATAGTAGCTAGTTAGCGTTAAAAATGTGCTATATATGCTCTCACCCCCTCATCGGTATTGGGATCAGAATCCTCACTTATGGAACATTTATCCACATTTCCTCCATAAAGTACATCAGAGTTGTTTTCTAACTGACCTATTGTCTCAACCGGTGTTCCAGGATGGAGTTTCGTCGGAAGAAACAGTCATGGCCATTGGATGAAACATAGATGGCAGCTCCCAACGTTGCATGGTTGTTAATGAAGTGGAGTTGTAATTTTGAATTGATCAATATGTATGACTGTTTCAAAAGCATACCTCCGCCAATACCTTTTACAAGGTTTACTCTGAATGTAGACCTACCTTCGAAGACTACATTGCAACAAGCCCAGTCATTTGCAATTGTTATCACTACATGATGCAGTCAGCCTATGGTCTCATTCCCAGACTTGGAATTGGACTCCTGGGAGTGGGGACGAGACAAGTCCGCCCACACATAATTTTTCCTAGCTATACGAGGTCTATGTCATGGCAATATACTGCTTTCTGTCAGTGGCTCTAACGCTGGTTGTGTATCTGGTGCAGCCGTTGCTGGGAGAAGTGCTGCACGATGGACAGGTGTTCCAAGTGTACCCTGACCCCGAGGACTTGCCGAATGGGACCACGCCGCTCTACTTCGCTCTCATGCAGTCGTTCAGTGGAGGATACGTCAGCGCCGGCGGAATCCCCGGTCTGATGGTAGCTCTGGACGAGATCAACAGCAACTCTACCGTCCTACCAGGCTACTCCCTGCACTACACACTCAGCGACAACGCGGTGGGTAACCGTTAATGCCACAAAACAGTAAGAACAGTGAAGCCACACGCTAAATCCGCAAGTACACATGTACACTATATGAATTTGCAGGCTTCAGTGGATACATTTTAGTGTGGAAGGCTCCACAAATGCACTGATTCGCTGATCGAGGTCTTCACAGTACCATTAGTCAATCAATAACCCTATACAATTTGCCTTCTCATGATTTGGATTCAGTATGCACGTATGGAGCATTGTTGCCATCCTTTTCGTATGTAACTTATCCATCCAAATGGTCTGCTAGTAAAGAATACCTATAGTAGCAACATTTGGTTTTAAATTAATCTGATTACCTGTGTAATTACGCCCTATATTCTTGCACAGTGTGTGAGGTTCCAATCCCAAAGGACTCTGTTCTCTCAGCTGAGGGAAAATAGAACAAAGATTGCTGCTGTGGGGTCGGGTTGTACTCTAGCTACAGAACCCACTGCCGACATATCACATTTCTGGAATATCCCACAGGTAGACAATTCTCACATAACATGATATGCTGTCAATGAAGAACTGTTAGCTGTGTACTTATATTTCATGTTAGAACTCCTCCATCAATCTCGCTGAACAGTGGCATGTGCTTGGTGATTAGGATGACCAAAACAACCAAGTGAAAGTGAAAAAGTTTTGAAGATAGAACAACGATTGCTGCCATGCATGTGTTGTACTCTCAGACTGGACACAGAACGTGCTGCTGAGATATCTGGTTACCCCGCGCCACATGCGCGAAGCGGTTTTGTCAGTCAGTCAGTCAGTCAGTCAGTCAGTCGTCTGTCTGTCAGGAAATTTTTTTTTGAAATCTCACCACATATAGACCCTAATAAACCATCGAAAGGGAGTCAAACAATAGCAAACAGCAAAAAACTGCTCTATGTGTCCTGACTGAAGTCAAGGCGCTCCGTTTCGCTGTATTTTGGCTATTTCATAACTATTCATAACATTGGCTCCACCTCTGCATGACCTCAGAGTCCCATCAAGAACAGGACATGCACTGCATTTGGAAACTTCATGCTTCGAGATGACCGCTAGGAAACGGTGTTTTCTCACGATTTATGTTTAATTTTAAGCACTCAATAAATAGCTGATTCTAATGAACTACGCAAGGTGATCTGAGTCATCAGTAGTGCAGCCCAGTCAGTGCAACTCTCATACTGTTTGTTGTGCAGATCTCGTGCCACTCTTCCTCCCCGACTCTGAGGAACAGAGATAGGTTCAGGCACTACTACCAGGTACATACTGCAGCTGTTGTTGACTGAATGCACACCATTCCTCTTTTATTACTGTTAGGGAGTTTACAAACTTGTGCCATATGATATCTTACTGAGGGTCAACGCTGATGTTACTGCAGAAACGTTGGACCATGTACTATGAGTTATTTTATGTATACACTACAACACTAAGTAGCACAACACCACAGTGACCATACAGACCAAGTGACTGCTCTGGCACACAGAATAGAGGTCAAAATGAAGATCACTGAATCAAGGGTGTTTGGGATATAAATAATAATTATGTTGTTTGCAATTATTCTACCATCGTTGATATATTTATTATTGTTTTCGTTACTCCTAGTTACAAGCTGTTCACTGAATGGCACTTTCCTTTGTTCCCAAACAGTAAACCCCCAGACAGTACCGCAACACTGCAGTGAAAAACTGATCAAACGCAATATGCTGTGTCAAGCTTTATAAGTTTACAGTGCAGTCAGACTCTACAGAGAGAGGGTGTGTTGAGTGAATACACCCATCCCGTTGAATTCCGTAGTCAGAAGACGTTGTATTTTGACCTTCCTCTTGCCCATATAGACCATGGGCATCCCCCCCCCCCCCCAGCTCCAATACATTATGTAGTAAGTTTATCCTCTCCCTACCAGACAATAGGCAGTGAGGAGAACCAGGGACTGGCAGACTTTGGAGTCATACAATACTATGGCTGGAAGAAAGTGACCATTTTCCAATTGGATGTGGACTCATTTGAAATTGTGAGACTAGTTGGGACATTGTCATAGTTACACTGCATATCTTTGCGAGAAAATAATGCAGAATTCCATGCCGAATTTGAAAATTGAAATATTCCCATGAACAGTAAGCAGATGACTTGACTTTTGATGATGAATGTTGCCATGCTTAGTCACTTTCTCCTCTGATGATAAATTGCATGGACGGTATACTTTTGCTACCATAGTTGTAAGTTTCAGAATGGCTGTCCAATTGAAAACAGACATGAAATGAACAATTCAGTCTGCCTGCAGTAGCCTTCTGCACATTAATTGCATAGGTTGTCGCTCTTCTGGCTACAGGTAACTCTAGTGCTGAGGGACAGGCTTCGTGATCTTGGTGTTCAGGTGAATGTAAAGACCTTTGAAGAAGATCAGGGGATAGTAGGACTGGGAGAGGACCCATTTGTGAGTTCATTTAATTGCCAGGAATATTAAGGATTGCAAAATTGATGTGAAAAATATGCATGGTTCACATGCAGTGACCAGTGAGCATATTCACATACAAACACTCAGTTTTTTTAGCCAGCATTTTTATGATGAATTGCAAAGGATGCAGAATGGATAGTAAAATTGTATGTTTTCTGTAGGACGATGGCAGCAGAATATATGCGTGGATTATGTACAGCAATTTTGGCAGACAGCTGTTGTGCAAGGTACGTAATTATGGCACAGTATGTTGCACATTAAATGAAATTCCAGATTTCTATCGCTATGGTAACAGCAGCACACCTTGTTAGTTATCATGAAAGCTATATTTATAGACTGCACCCGAGATAAATTTGAAGTGTACCACATTTAACTTAGCTATGGCCCCACAAACTTTATAGTTTTCCATGCCATGGCAGTCCCTAGTTTGGAAGGTGGATAATGTTCATAGCTACTTGCGTTTAAACAATTATTAATACAAATCACCATTTATAAAGCTCCGCGGTATTTGTACTATAATGATAAACGTGACAGTTGTGACAGTTGTGTGTACTTTGGTCACACGGCTGTGCAATAGCTTCATGTTAAGTACCCATTAAACATATTCATAGCTGACCGCCTACCAAGATGGAAACTAATAAGGAGTTGAACAATTGACCCTACACAAACAGCTTTGACACTGGGACTATTTTTCATACATTCCGGATGTCTTACTAAGCAAATCGGATATATATACTCCTTATGTCAAAGCAGGTGTTGACACAGCAGCTATAGGTTATAACAATATGTGGCAGTGAACCCTGTACTCCAAGGTCAGGCAGTTTTGTTGTAACAGAAGTAACTTACATCAGATTTTTATGTGCACATTATTGTGCAGTCAGCATTTTGTTGTTTGTGATTGCTTCAGCTGTTTATACAACCGCAGTTAGTTGACGATGTATTACCATTCTCCCCTCTGACCTCTGAATGTGTTCAGGCATATGAGAGAGGCTTGATGTATCCACGATTCACATTCCTCCACCCGGCATGGTGGGTGGCTGACTGGTGGGTAGGGGACAACACAACAGAAGATTTTGTCTGCACTGTTGAGGACAGAGAGAGGGTAGTGTACCGCTCAATTGCTGTCCTTTTGTATGAGTACATTGAGAACGACAACGATGTCGCACAGACTGGCATGGTGAGCTACATACCTTTTATTCATACATGTCAGTCTATAAAGTAAATTGACAAGGAATTGATGAGTGGTCCAGCAAGACCTACAGACCAATAGCTAGTTGCTGAACCATTAAAAAAGAACTGACGGGTGTAACACGTATAATGCATTTTACCAGTACATTGTCTACTATCTAAAGTCGGTCAAGTACGGTTGAGATGGGATCGGAAATCTTTTGTACTTAGTGGCTAGCACGCCAGTTGCAGTACTTCACCTCACTCCCTGTATTCATATATGTCAGTCTAAAGTGATACAGCAAGACCTAGAGACCAATGGCTAGTTGCTGAACCATTGCAAAAGAACTGACGGGTGTAACACGTATAATTATCATTTTTACCAGTACATGTCTACTATCTAAGGTTGAGATGGGATAGGATAGCTTTTGTACTAAGTGGCTAGCACGCCAGTTGCAGTATTTCACCTCAACTCCCTGTAGGATGGACATGAGTATCAAGCGGCATTTGATGAGCATTTTCGTAACTTTACTGCTGCTGACTTGGGTGAACCCAATCGGTTTGGTCAGGCCTGCTATGATGCCACATGGATTCTGGCCCTGGCACTGAACAATACCCTCACTGGTATGATCCATCTATTCTCCTACATACAAAATACTGTTGGAAATGGATGGAAATGCTCACTTTCTGTCATTGCTTATCATTCAGATTTGCAAAATTCTTCTCTGAACTCAAGAGCTGCAGCAGAAGCTGACATAGCCGGAGATTTCGAACTTCACCACTTCACATACAACAACACTTCCATCTTAGAACGTCTTGATTTCCACCTTAGAAACACCGACTTCCTGGGAATAAGTGTAAGCAAAAGAATACTGTGCCTATATAGTTACTTATGTAATATAGGCCTATATACCAACACTTACCACACTATACCCAAGCTGCATTAGGTATAGCTGATTATTTCATCTGTAGTCCAGCTATATGTGTGGGTGGTTCAAGTAAAAACTGTACCTTTTGTTTTTGAAATACATTTTTATAACCTCAGAGACAAAGGAATACAATGGCTGTCCTCACCTGTGAATGTGTAATATATATAACGTTTAGCTTGCATATATAATCAGTGCACAAAGACAGAAAGCCACACCCACCTTAGTTGACTGGAATATGAATATCATTAAGGTACAGTTTTTGCTTGAACCACCCACATGTATAACTTCAAGAATTAATGTTATTAGGGTAGTCTGCATGAGGGGTAATTCCGGTAGCTGCATACAAATTGGTTAAAATCACGACAGTGCTATATAGTCTTGGTGAACACATTTGTTAGGAAACCGAATATCTTTTTGCATGAAATTGAATGACTTGAGTGATAATTATCTTCCGTCTATTATATTGTTCCGCAGGGGAGAATATTTTTCGATCAGGATGGAATACGAGGTGGCAGAAGGCTCTTCATCTACCAAATGAGATATGACAATGCTGGTAAAGTTTTTCGTGGCATTTCTTCATAAGCCCAAAGCTCTCCAACTAACATACAGCAGGTTACTGTTGTTTACATAACTTACAGGGAACCTCACACAGCACGAAATAGCCCGAGTGGATGAGAACTTTACGTTCACTTACAGCAACAATGAGACTGATGAATCAGTGTGGCCAGGTGAGGGTGCATGTCTTTACTGAACACACACAGAGCACAGATGCCTGTAGGAGGTTGCACCCTAGACCTAAGCATGTTCTGCCTGCACCAACATTTATTTAGTCCTTTAATGCCCATTAATAGACTTCCAGTTGCATAAACCTTGTGACTATGTTGTTTATGACAGCTAGCTTGTGCCTGGTAAACAATTTGGAATTTGTTTTCCACTTTTGCTTACTATATATGCTGCAGTTGGGATCCTCTATGATGGTGTACCAAGGGAGGAAATGGTGACAGTACACATCTCAGTGACAGTGATAATCATCTTCCTGGCCTGCTGTGGTATCATCCTGACTGCTGCCTGTCTCATCTTCAATTTTGTCTTCCGTGAGCGCAGGTGAGAGAAAGTAAATGCATGTCATAAGTAGCTAGCATGCTGGCTAGAGAAGTGTAAATCACAGTTACCATAACTCTATATCAGCAACATTGAATTTCGTTATCTGGCATACATGTAGACTTATCCGCCTCACAAGCTACAAACTCAACTACATCATTGGTGCTGGAGCTGTGCTACTCTATGTGGGAATCAGCATCGTGGTTGTTCCCAGCACTGATCCGGACGTTGTGAACGTACTGTGCAACGTAAGGATTAGGAGTTTACCTGTGTGCAAAGAATGCCTTAAGGCTACTATTATTTGTGGGTACTCATTTAGCGAGCGCAGCTGGAATTTACATGCGATAATAATGATATCAGCTTATGAATGTTGTTACTGATTCCGTGGATGGGGGACAACACAACAGAAGATTTTATCTGCTCTGTTGAAGACAGAGAGAGGGTGGTGTATCGCTCAATTGCTGTCCTTTTGTATGAGTACATTGAGAACGACAACGATGTCGCACAGACTGGCACGGTGAGCTACATACCCCCCCCCCCCCCCCCCCCCCCCCCCCCCCCCCCCCCCCCCCCCACGCACCCCGTGTGCGCGCGTGCACAGGGTGGAGCCTGGGAACGAGGCTAACCTGCATGTGCAACTTCTACAGTAGTGTAGCAATGAATTGTTAGCTTATATTCACAGAGGGTGATGGAATACAAGAGATTGGAACATAGAAATTCCATGCTTGCAGTGAATGGTTAATGATTCTATGCCAGGTGTCCAACAATATGAACTGTCTTTCCTTAGGTCAGCCCGTGGCTAACCTCCATCGGCTTCTCTCTGTGTTTTGGTACCATCATGGCCAAGATGGCTAGGGTCGTCTACATATTCTTCAACCCCAAATTAAAGAGAAGGCGTGTACGTCGTATACCTTTGTGTCTACTGTCTGCTCACACCATTTCTCTGCCAGTATTGGGTGTACCGCTCTCCAGCAGTTGGATAGCTAACTCACAAACTGTGGAGCCCTGGCAGCATTCTCTGAATAGCAGAAACTTTACTGTACTATACCAGCCTCCGTTCAGACAGATGCTAACTGCACACTGTATTTGTGTGTTCATGTGTATGGCTTATTTGGGTGCAATCTAGCCGTCACATGTGTTGCTATGGTAACAATTTATGATGTTCAACCTCAAGCATGTTTGGGTATCGCACTTTCACAGTTATGCAGTGCACACCAATATTCTATTCCCCACAGATCATGAAGGACAGTCACTTGGCACTCTTTGTCTGTGCTCTTGTGATGATAGATGTAGTGATTCTGCTCATGTACTCCCTGGTGGAGGGGCTGATGGGGAACCTCAAACCGAAGAGGATAGTCAATGCTGAGAACCCTTCAGAGATACTAGGGGTGAGCATAACGCATGCATTCAGAATGGGCCAGTGTAGCTTCCAGGTATATGAAGATAAGTGAAGTAACTTACCAGGAAGCATGCCTGGAACTTCCTCCAATGTAAAAAGTGTCCTTAATTTCACCAGTAAGTCCTCACTATTGAGTATTCCCTGTGTTGCATGGTTATTTCAGTAGTACTGTGTATATAGCAAAATTCATTGTGGGGTGATCTCCATCCTTGTACATGTTATGAGCATTTCAAATTTGAATTTGAATTTAAATTTTGAATCGGTCCATAATGCAAGTAAAGCATTATTCATAAATATCTCAAGGATAAATTAATACACAGAACTGCATATATACATACATGAACTTGGTGCAGGGTCTGTGTTGGGTTCACTCACCACAAATATACCAGAGTCACGTTTTAATTGTCGTAAAATCTTAATTCACAGATCAGGGGAGTGGAGTACCACTACTTCATTTACATTTGCTCTTCTGTCGCCCGGGATATCACACTGGGGGTACTGTATGGCTACAAGGCTGTCCTTCAAGTTGCGACAGTTATAATGGCCCTCAAAACAAGAAAAGTAAAAGTGCAAGGGCTGGACGATTACCGGGAGATCATCATGGCTACTTACCTCACCTGCTTTGTGCTGGTAATTATCCTCATCGTCAAATACACTGTGGAGGACATGATCAACACTTTTGCAGCTGTCACAAGTCTCAGTTTCTTCATTGGAACAACAGCAATTGTGGTGCTGGTATTTGTTCCCAAGGTAATTAGAGAACCGTGTGCTGTGCGCTGCTGTACAGCTTTGTGATGTATCACTGCAAATATACTGCTCAGTCTATACTGTGTTCTACCATTTGCATGCAGATGGTAAGTCTGTACAAAGACCCTACTGGAAAGGACGTGCTCTCAAAAACCGTCCAAAGTGGAGATGACAAATCAGAAGTGGGGCAACTACGAGGGAGAGTGAGACAGTTGGAAAGACGATTGACTGAAGTATGTGATTCCATCAGCAAGCCTTTAGTCATTGCTTATATATACAGCATGCAAGTCTCCATTGCAGCTGGCTAGGTCCATACCTGCATGATGTTGAGCTAGTAAGTTACATAATGGAGTGGTACCTTGGTTTCAGCCTTGTACCTAGTCTCACTGGCCAGACGCTCTTCTGGCCACACCCCCAAAACTGGGAAAACAGTCTGGCCCACGAGACTACCTTGTACCTATGCAGGCCAATTTCCCCCCTAGATAGACTTTGCCATTTCTATAATTATAACAAGTGGTACCACTTTGGTGTTATGAGCTACAAATGGTCGACCCTTCCTTGCTGTCAAGCTAGTAAGGTACCTTTGGTTTTAGCCTATTACAAGTGGCAGCACCTTCGTGTTCGGAGTTGCAAATGGCCCTCCTTATACCATCTCCATGCATCTGACTGTTCACGTTTCCCATACAGTCACTAAGCAGCTAGCTAAACCCTGGGACAATGCTGTGTTGTTGACCAGCTCTGAAGTGTTAGCTGTGCAATGAGTACCAGCCTGTCAGTAGGGGAGACATTTCACACAACTGATTTTGCGTTTAACAGTTAGTTTTGTACCTGTTACCTAGGCAGTAATGCCACAGCACCATACAAGAAAACCAATAGCTACTATGATGTGCTGCCTTAAGTAACAGATGATTGTTGTCTTCTCCGTGTCCTTTCTAGTATAGAGTGCTTGCAATTGACGTCACCGGCCATAAAACAACCGAACGCCTTCCATTGTATATACTCCGTTTCTCTCATAAGACTGTATGGCAAAAAATTTGTAATTACTACAGTGATCTTAGAAACGCAAGCAGCTCGGAACTTACGAAATACGACTATGTCAACTGTCGCTGTAGTGCAGTTACCATGCCGATTAGATCGAGCAGCTACGCAACCTGGAGCTATAAGTGAGTCAGTAGTTGCCGTTCAGCTGCGATTGAACACTCCACATTCTTTTGCCATGAACCGATTCAGTACTACAAGGTAAGTTAGTCATGCTTTGGAGCTCATCCTAGCATTTGGAGCTTTTAGTGATCGCTTTACCATGGATAGGCATATGTATTGGACTGCAAGATGCTATATTTGAGGAATTGTGTATTAGGCGAAGGGACTGGATGGATATGCATGGCTGGGTCATGGGCAACTTAAGGCTTACGGAAGTACTCAGTCACGTGGTTTGTGATGTAATTGCAACCGCTCTATTCATTTGCTACTACATACAGATTTCAATCAAAGATGTGGACCTGAAGAGCACCAGCAATACTAGTACCAACGGGAGGAGTCCAAGTTTGAGGACAAAATACTTGTAGATAATATGGATCTTGGACGATCTGCTGATTTGGATCCAGCCATCAAAGAACTCCATGTCCACCTGTTGATTGCAGTGATTGTGGTTGTGCTTGCTCTTCTTTGTTTTTTGATGTTTTATACATGTACCTCAAGTATATATAGTACCTCAACTCAAAGGATGCTGTGGAATTAATTGGTACTGTCAGCCATTAGCAGGAGCGCATAATGAGGAAGTGAGCGGAAGCTCGCTTCCTCATTATGCGCTCCTGCCATTAGCTATATATAGCCCAGCACTACAGATCTCCTCGCTTATACAAGTCAACTGCCATATATATCTCCTTGACCTGGCAGACCAAAACACCATAATTGCATCCCACCAAATAATTATATGTTGTGCTTATATAATTATCTCAATCTTCCAATCAGATCCTTTCAGCTTTTTTTCTACTGGTCTCACATTAATTATGCTTGTTTAACTTCCCAAAGAAAATTAAGAAGCTTTACAATAATTATATATCGTATACATAATTATTGCAAAATACAGTAAAACCTCTGACAGCAGACCCTCCAAGATAGGGACACATACATTCTCATGCAATGCATCCCAAATAATTGGTTTTGGTACATTGTTGGACCTCCGAAAAGCTTGAGCACAGCACAATATATATACACCTCTCTAAAAGGAAAAACACATCAGATTCGATCTGAATCTGTAATGTGTCCCAGCTGGCTTGATTCCCCCCCCCCCCCCCCCCCCTGCGAACAGTTTTCTGATGGCAAAGGTCTTTATTATATAAAGATTATAGTGTTTCAGCATAAAAGAGCAGTACTACAGTGGTCTTACTATGAAAACAGGAATGAAAGAAGATTCTGGCAAAATAGAAAGGTATTTCCACTACTACAGAACGACACCATGAACTTGTTGGCCTAGACAGTCAGCTTTAGAGTTAAGTACAAAGAAAGCAGTAATCATGTGACGCTCTTTATGATCACAGAGCAGTAGAGTGCCTCTCTAGTGAGTCCACATGAGATATATCCTGGAGGGTCACGTGCTTCCCATGGCCATTTGCTTCACGGCCGTTGGTTTCAATGGGTTTCTTCATTTCACCAGACTGTGGGCAATAACAAAACAAAAAATTGTAAAGTCCCGTGTAAGCACCCACCCTGTGTAAGCATCCATCCCAATAACTGTGAACCAAAAAACAACCAGAGAACAGTAGCTAAAGCAGAAGCAATCAGGGAGCAACTTCAGAAGTGGACGCTAACGGAGAGCAGCAGCTGAGGCAGATGCAATTGGTGAGTAGCAGCTGAATCAGACGAGATCGGGGAGCAGGAACAACAGTTGAGAAGTGGACACAATCAGGAATTGAATTTCTACGGTTAGATTGGATGTACAGCATAAATACATGTAAGGTAGCTATACCAGAGTCCATCTACGAGGTGAGCTAGAGAAAAACCTGAGACAAAATTGACTGATCAGTGCAGTGCAGACTGATCAGTGCAGTTGCCACTTGAACAGATTCCGAAGATCGATCGGTAGTATAACAGCTGCTATCAGCTCTGGAATCTAAAAACGCTACAAACCTGCTACATGTCCAATTTGCTAATAGTGAACCTGACGTACTGACATCACTTAATTAAACATACTTTAGATAGTTGATTTTCCAGCTCCAACACTTTCACTCGAAGATTCTCTACATCCGATTGGAGGTGGTCCTCAGTGGGTGCAGTTTTAGAAAACACATCCTTTCCATCAGGGTCTTGATACAAGCGTATCATCTGTACAAGAAACACAACAGAATTAAAGACTGAAAACATACAAAGCCTACGTATACTGTAGTCACTTGTTATGTGCCTACATCTCCAAAGGAAGGAAATATGCACCTATAAGTGAGATGTGCTTAATTACAAAATCCATTCCTCTAGAAGGAAGTGCGCTTCATTTTGCTATTTCCTCTCTGTAGGATAGAAAATGGCTGGGAGAAGGCTTCAGCAGTTAACAATGAGTAGCTGGCATGAGTCAAGCCTGTGCCTAAAAGTGAATTCTCTAAGTGAGCTATGCTTAATAATGTGCGACTACAGTATTACATACATAAAATACACAACAACTTTTTTACATACATAAAATATTCTGGTTACCTTGGGTACAAAAACCAGCAGGATGATTGCGGTGGCCCCGGTGAAGTAACTGATACTTGTGACAATAGCGAAAGTGTTGATCATGGTCCTCACAGTGTAGTTGACGATGAGGATAATTACCAGCACAAAGCTGGTGAGATACGTAGCCATGACAATCTCCCGGTAGTCGTCCAACCCTTGCACTTTCACCTTTCTGGTTTTGAGAGCCATCACGACTGTCACAGCTTGCAGAAGAATTTTGTAGCTGTAGAGTACCCCCAGTGTTGCATCCCGGGCAATGGAGGAGCAGATGTAAATGAAGTTCTGGTATTCCACATCCATGATCTGTGAGTTGAGTAGATACTAACAGTGATTGGATTTTTGACCTTCATGTTGAATGTAAACAAGTCAGATGTTGTTTGTATACAAATAAGTATTTGTTAACATGCTCTACATCTACAAGGTCTGACTTCTGTACAATGTGTAATTTTTGTTTACCTGTTGTTGCTATTTGTTTGCGCTTTGTTATTTTGTTACACCTTTGACCTAGCGTTCACTGAGTTGCAACTGACTGAACCCAACTGGCATCTTTCAATACATAAATAAGTACAAAGGTCGTGCATATCACTGGCCCAGTCTTGCTGACCCAGCACCCACTTCCGTTACTCGCATACAGTACGAAGTAAGTACAAAGGTCGCGGGTCACTAGTCTAGTCCAACCGCACAAACAACATACACTCATTACGCACACACACATCCTTATATAATGGTGATACATTGGTAGCTACAACAAATCTGATGCATGCATTTTGTGCTTACGCCGACTATGTCAGACGGGTTCTCAGCATGGACTACCCTGGTGGTGACCAGGTTCCCCCTCACACCCTCCACTAGAGTGTACACAAACAGGATCACCACATCCACTGCCACGAGAGCACAGACAAAGAGTGCCAAGTGAAGATCCTTCAAGGTCTGGTGAGGAAGAAGGGACGATAGGTGTTTACACACATTAAAGTTAACATGATCACTGTATATACAATACTTGCAGAAGTGGAGTGAGGTGTCTAAAGCATTACAACAGCTGGTCTCCAAATCCTAGCAACTTCAATTCATACCCTACGTTTAGGACGTGCCGTGCTAATCCAACAATTGCCTATAGACTGCATGCTATGCATTCACTTATTTGCTTGAAATAAATCAGTACAGTACAGTACCTAAAGTATGTAGCCTTAGAATTTTCCTGATTTGCGGAAGAAGCCTTTCGATTGCAGACGCAATCAGGGAGCAGCAGCTAAGCAGATGCAATTGGGCCTAGCAGCCGAAGCGGACGCAATCAGGCAGCACTGGAGCAGCAACTGAAGCGAACGCAAGTGGCAAATTGTCTGGCGGACGCAATCGTGGAGCAGCAGCTCGATCTGCACATTGAGCTGTCCCACACCGGATTACTCACGTAGGCGAACAACGGGGGAAGTAGCGAGCGAAGCTACTTGTATTTGACAGAGTCCTTTCAAATGGGAAGTAGTTTTGAGACTTACTGATGAAAGCTGGAAAATAGCTAGTTGCATTTATTTGGCCCCACCTTTTCACAAACACAGTCAAACCTAGTTCCATAATTAACACACAAAGTTTTTTGCCACTTGTTATTGCTACTTGAGGGTATGGGGGGGGGGGGGGGGGGGGGGGGGATTCGGATTTAATGTACGTACATATTTTTTCCGTAATGTGGGGTTGTGGAAGATGTAGAAGACTCTACCCATCTTGGCCATGATGGTACCAAAACACAGAGAGAAGCCGATGGACGTTAGCCAGGGGGTGATCTGCAGAGAGACATTAAGTGTGAACTATACAGGAATACGTATGTGCCATGTCTTTGCCTTGTGTGTGTGTGCTCACAGTCTGTATTAGAAGTTGTGGTTCCATGCATGTGGAAGGTGCAAAGTTCAGGCTGTGCAAAGGTGTGAGTGAGATGATGGCAAGCGTCGGAGTACTGCATCTCGGAGATCCACACTATAGTTAGTTCATTATCGCCGAGCAAGAGATGCTGGTAATCTGCGTACTACCAGCAGACCTCACCTGGTTCACACGGTGGAGCGGTCAAGTAGAGACAGTTCGCTTCGGCTCCATTGTATACGCTGCGGAGTGCCTACTAAACACCTGTAATGCTACACATACGTATGTACACACCACCTAGCCACGTGTACTTAAAGTGTGACGGATACAAACGCGACATGATTAGTATAGAGCGGCTGCGTTTGACGTCACCGGTCATAAAACAACCGAAACGCCCTCCGATTTACTCCGTTTCTCTCATAAGACTGCATGGCAAGAAAGTGGCAATTTCTACAGTGATCTTAGAAACGCAAGCAGCTCGGAACTTACGAAGTCCTACTGTGTGAACTGTCGCTGTAGCGCAGTTACCATGCCGATTAGATCGAGCAGCTATAGAGCAGCTACGCTACCTTGAGTACAAGTGAGCTAGTAGTTTCCATCCAGCTGCCATTCAACACCATGTTCTTTTGCCATGCGGAAGTACTTTGTCACATGTTTTTTTTGGCGTCATAGCGCGTCAATGCAGCTGCTCTATTGATAACACTGCACAATTAGTTGCCTAAAGTAAAGTACATGGTTACTGTGCCCACTAAATCAAGCACCTGATACTTCTACACAAGAGAATTTCTTACGTTGCACAGTACTTTCACAACATTTGGATCAGTGGTGGGAATAACAATGAGAATGATTCCTGCATACAACAGCAAAGCTCCGGCTCCAATGATGTAGTTGAGCTTTGGGCTGGTGAGGCGAATCAGTCTGTGTGTGGATGGCCAAAGGGTACGCACTTGAAGATAAAATAGATAGTGGGTACTAATTTTAGCATGATTTTGCGCAAATTTGATAAAGTGCTATCTTTTGAACCCACAAACAATAGTATTGCATGGCAGTATGTGACATCATTCGCATAAAGGTGGGTTAATTGGAGTAAGCCATAAGCTAGCTGCCAAAGCGGCTTGGGAAAGAGGCTGTAGTTGTATAGTGTGCTATCCACGAAGCGAAAGCAAGATGACATCCATTTGAAAACTGAGTTCACTCTACGTACCAGTTGTACTAAGCCTACCGTAAGCCTCACGTATCCATCTTCTTGCACAGGAGTATGGCTAAAGTGCTAAAGCTTACCGTGGTTGCCACTTGAATGGATTCCAGCTGTGGTAGTTAAAAAGGTGAGACTAAGACCTGGGCCATAATTCACTGCCAACCAGGAGTGGGGTTCCATTCATTAATAATGCTAAAATGAACACATGCCAATGTTCAGTAACTTTCCAAACCCATTGCTCACTTGCGCTCACGGTAGACAAGATTGAAGATCAGGCAGGCAGCAGTCAGGATGATGCCACAGCCAGCCAGGATGATGATTATCACTGTCACTGAGATGTGCACTGTAAAATCTCGCTCTATTGGTATACCATCATAGGGAATTCCCACTGTGGGTATGCAGGTGACAAAAAAGTTAACATGTAATGTAATGTGCATGATACTTCCACTTTGGAACTGTTTAGCAATTGCTTGCTAGTACTATCATAGCACTCATCCATGGGATAAAACCCACTGTCTGCAATATACAGTGGCCATCTCGTATTGATTGATATCTGTAATATCAGCATTACATTGTGCGTACTTTACCGTAGGCGCTCTAATTATGCGTCGCTCAAAAAATTATTATTTTTGAAATGCAATGCAACAATAGAAATTTGGTCAGCCAAACTTCGACGCACGATTAGAAAACACCTCGCAAGGTACTGAAGTCAGACGAGGCTATTGCATAGCGGTTGTTTTTGTTCCGGGTTGTCGGACTGTCGCTGCCTTTTCTCCTACATGGGGCGTCCGTATCCTCGAGGCGCAGAATACCTAAGTGAGTTGCTGTCTCGTACCTTCACTGATGTCCCAGCCATATCGCAACTGTGTCTTTGTACATCAACGTTCACAGGCAGTGATGTGATGAGCCCTCTGGGCCAGTCTTCACCGTTCAACGGTACTGTGTGCGCTTCGAGCTAGCTGCATAATCGTGTTATGCAAATTAGTCCCCGGGCCCCGGAGTGCGACGCATTATTGGAAATTATCGGTTTGAGATATTGAATTTTGACGCAGAATTAGAAAGGACGCATAATTAGAGAGCCTACGGTACCACGCACAGCAGAAGCTGTAAAACAGCAAGTTCATAGATATTATGTGAATAGCTGTGGCCAATTAAACAAATGTGTTGTCATAGTACGTACTTTTGTGCTGACTGCTGTTTCGCAGTAGTAATCTTAAGTGTGTTGTTCCCATGGCACAGAATGTAGCATCAAAGCTGCTACCCAGCAGAAGGTCCAAGTCCAACATCACTGTGCCACCATGAGAGACATGGTCTTTCTTTCTTATCATGGTGACTAAGTAACAAGACTTTAAAAAACTAACAAACAAGAAAGTAAAACTTTCTCTGAAAATTGAAAGGGATTCAGCCATGGCCTGTCCAACTCCACCGCTCAAAAAGAAAAGAAACAAAGGGAAATGCCATTATCTCAGTCCTATACCATTCATGAACTTTAGGGATGGGACGGGACTGAGGGTGGGTAATGGCGTGGGCTTTTTTCCAGAGGTGGAGTTGGACAGGCCGCTACTAAATTGATATCTGTACTCACTTGGCCACACCGTTTCATCTGATTCCCCGGTGTTGTACTTGAGGGTGAAGTCGGTCCCATTCAATCGGGCTATCTCGACCTGCACCAGACTCCCTGTGAACAATGCAAACAGTGATTACATGTCATTTGGTCTACGCTACGTGGCAAAAGTATTGCAACAGGCTTGCCTCCAGCCTTGAGCCATGTGCCTTTGCCACTGATTTGAGAACCGTATGCTTGGGCAATAACAGGCTTCCCTGTTGTAAGATGTTCCAGCACCTCTACCAGCGTGATACTGCACTTTGCCCGCACTGTGCCGCGAAGCCGGCCGCCTCCTGCCTGCTTACCTTACAGTCGTTGACAGTCATTTCTGTGGCCACACTACAATTTCTGTGCCCTGTCTGTGACACAGGCAAGCCTTCGAGTGCTTAAGGGGTGTGCCGTCGTTTAGACGGTTCCATATCAGAAAGCTCTACACGAGCGGCTGCAATTACTGAGGGCAGAGCATCAAAGGTGCACCCGTTGCAATACTTTCACCACACACCGTATTAAAATAATAACATAGGCTGGTTACCAGTAGCATTGTATCTTAGTTGGTAGACGAAGAGCCTTCTGCCTGCCCGTATTCCATCCGAATCAAAGGCAACTCTGCCCTATGGAAAAAAACACAAAAGGGGAGTGATTAAAGTCTCAAACCAAGCACCCTATGATTAGCAACAAGACATAAATGTATTGCACCAATACTGCCAGATCAGATTGATTGCAGCACATGTGCAGTTTCAGTTTCACTTATCAGTGGTCAATTGTTATATGAAAACGTACAGTTGTGTCACAGATATATTGTGGTTGTGTGAGCCGTATGCTACTGCACAAGTTTGATACCAATCCCATCCACTACACAATAAATTATATCGAATTCACAATAATCGATACGCAAAGTTGTAGTATCATCCCAGCACTAATTCTCATTCCATTAAGTTCCAGGTTCGACCGCTAAGTAACCCCTATATACCCACATCATACTTACAGTGATTCCAGCGAAGTTTGTGTTACTGAGGTGGCGATCAAGAACTTCTAAGATGGACGGGGTGGTGTAAGTGAAGTTCTCAAGTCTGAATTCTCCGTCTACTGCGGCTTCTTCTGCAGCTCTTGAATTCAATGAAGAATTTTGTTCCAATTCTGCCGGCAGAAATTGATACAAACTTGAAAAGCTATTTTATCATTATACTGAGCTGCCATACATTTACTCCCGCACACAGCATGCATTTATTCTATTTTCCAAATTGGACGCTGCAGCCTGAGGGGTATTAGCGCTGTAGCTAACTGTTCAGGGTTGTTATTAACCTCGTTCCAAGAATGGCCTGGGAATGAGGCTAGGTTGTTATGTGAACATGGCTTTAAAGGTTCTGGTTCAAATGTCAGTACTCTAGCGGAAAAGATGGTAACGTCTAGTTCGCTCAATTTGTGGGTGGGGCATGGTTTATTGCTAAAGTTGCTTCCTTCTGACCCTAACTAATTCCATGAATTCCATGCAATAGGGAATAATTGCCAAACGACACTCGAAACCATTATGATTACGCATACAAACATGACAACTATGCTATGTGTATGCAGCCTGCAGCACCGTACCAGTGATGGTATTGTTCAGTGCCAGGGCCAGAATCCATGTGGCATCGTAGCAGTCCTGACCAAACCGGTTGGGCGGTCCCAAGTCGACATCAAAATCACGAACAAAGTTGTTATAATGCACGTCAAATCTTTCTTGGTACTGGGATCCATTCTGCAAGGAATTGACAGGATGGCAAGGAATGTTGAAAATACCCCCCTTGTATATATTCCCTTTCCCCCACAATGCCTGTGTGTGTGAGTAACAGAGTATGAGATATGGGGGGAGGGGGGAGGGGGGGGGGGGATAGCCTCGTACCCTGGCCCACACGTGGAACGCGGAAGAGGGCCTGGTGACACTTGGCAAAATTCCCGTATGTGCACAGTCAGCATAACTGCATAATCGATTATATTCCTTACTTGGATGCATTCGAAATCACGCGGAAGGTAGCTGTTGGTGATAGCTAAGTAGAAAGTCCTTGCCAAGGAGCGACCAGAGGTGAGTCTTGAAGGCTAGAACAGCAGTTTTATCAAACGGCTACACTTTTCACGGAGTAAAGAATGTAAATAATTGGCAATGGACGAACGTGATTCGCCTACCCGAAATCAAGACTGCTGAAATCAGCACATACAGGAATTTTGCCAAGTGTCACCAAGCCCACGTCCGCGTTTCATGTGTGGGCCTGGGAACGAGGCTGGGGGGGGGGGGGGGGGAGGCGAGAGTAGACCAGTGACGGGCGACCTTCGTACTCAGAGGCTTTGAATGGGGGATCTATTTCTCACTATATACGTATGTACATACGTGCGTACGTGGTACGTACGTACCGGAATATGTCACGCTCAGGAATGTTGATAGGAATGTTGCGGGTTTCCTGCCTGCCAATTGAGTTTTATTTGCTGCGAGGGCTCGACGGTGCGAGAACTACAACCTTGAGAAACAGATTAGTGGACGAGCGCGCAGTGCTCCAGGGCTTGCAGAGCTGGAGCAGCTACATATGGAGTCAAACAGTCGACATCTGTTTATACCGCAACTCCACAATAGTCTCGCGGATCGCGTAGCCAGAGGCTAGGGTATACGGTACAAGCGAGCGGGGCCTTCACGGCTTGTGGAGTCGAACAGTGAGTGTAATCGACATGTTTATCTCAGCTCCACACTCGCAAATTCACACTTGGCTATTAGAGATCTATCATACTCGTGGCCAGGCTGCGCATGCGGCCGCGGCGCGCGCGAGGCAATTATGCGGATACGTATTCCTAGTACTACTACAACCTCCGAACCTCAATTTCCAACAAAGAATAGTCGAGAACATTGGGCAGGGGCTGGACGGCTAAGGCTGCAAACGGGGAGCAGCAGATGCAATCACAGGGAGAAGTGGGCCCAATAGGGCAGAAGGGAGAAGCATCTGAAGCGGATGCAATCAGAGAGCAGCAGCTGAAGCGGACGCAATTGGGAGAAGCTGCCTGGCGGCAGATTGCTAATATGCTTCTACAACTCATACTCAAAACATGTATGCGTATTACCTTAAGGCTCATGTATATGATGTCACATACCGCCAATGTGTTCAAAACTTTGGCAATTGTTTTGAATTTGCCAAAATTAGCACCCGCAAATACTTCAGGTATACAACATGCACTTTGCCAATACATAATATGATAGTACTTCACTCGAAAGGAACTCACCGTGCCAGTCTGTGCAACGTCAGCATCGTTCTCAATGTACTCATACAAAAGGACACCGATTGAGCGGTGCACAACACTCTCTCTGTCCTGAACTGTGCAGGTGAAGTTCTCTTTAGTTTCGTCACCCACCCACCACTCCCCCACCCACCATGCCGGGTGGAGGAATGTGGATCGAGGGTACTTCAAGCCTCTCTCATGAGCCTGAACAACACAGTACATGTAAGAAGAAAGTTTGCAGATTAATGATACATCTGTGTCATGAGCTTGGACACACTTGTTAAATTGGAAACATTAATCAACGTTTCCACTGAGGACAGGCATTGACTACACAATCATGATCACTGACCCCTATCGTACATTTCTTTTGTGCTGAAATGACCTTGATGGTGGAATTATGTCTTCCCGCTGGCCACCATTACATGAGTGTTCGCTTCGATTGTTGTTGGCAGTACAGTTCACCAGAAAGCTCAACAAAATTCTGACTACGTCATTGTGATCACCGTCATGCACTGATGCTTACGTGCTGAAATTCATCCTGGCGGTGTGAAGTTGTGAGCACTTTGTTTCCCTCTGGCCGCCACTGCTCACTCTCACTTGACTATCATTGGCAGCATAGACATCATGTGACTTGGGCATTAATTGGAGTGAGACGTACACGTAAGTTATCTGCCTTCACAAGCAGCCTTGGAATGAGGCTAGTACGAGCTGGTTAGCTTCCGTACTTTGAACGCGGGGGGACACCTGCTAAAAAACGTCATGTGCAGTGTGTGGAGGACAGTTACCAAAGCTTTATCTCTGGCTAAAGTTGCTTCCTAGCATATTGAGATGTCTTTCCTCAAGTTCCGAGGGGTCAAAGGTCACATACATGTTTCGTAAACTGCATCACATACCAATCACCTCCCATGGGCCAGTTTAACCTGGTTAGGCCTTGTGACTATTCCAAACCATGTCAATGGGTGGTGTCTAGTGCACCATGATTGCCATAGCAACAGAATCTGTAACACAACTACCTTACCTTGCACAACAAGTCTCTTCCAAAATTTGCGAACATGATAAAAGCGTATATCCTGCTCCCATCATTCTGCAGATAACAAGAGATATTTATTATTACTCAGTTACCCGAAACAGCCATTGGTCTTCTTGTACGTATTGTATCATGCATTACCAGGGTTGCTTGGTGCACTCGGGCAATATATAGTAACAGTTGAGGGTAGGATAATGAACAACCTCAACCCCGTAATGGACAAAAATTAGCACAAGGCACTGAATGGGGGATCTATATACGTATATCTCAGATCAGTGGATCAGTTGACATCTGTTTATACCGCAGCTCCATGATAGCTAGTCTTGTGTAGCCAGAGGCTAGGGTACAAGCGAGCAGGGCCTTCAGGGCTTGCAGAGCTAGAGCAGCTACATCTGGAGTCGAACAGTGAGTGTAATCGACATGATTATCTCAGCTCCAGCTCCACTATCAAATTCACACTAGGTAGATCAATAATACTCACAACCACACGGTTAGGTGTGCGCATGAGGCATGATCGATGCAGATACGTATTCCTAGTAATGTCAGAAAATGGCTGTAGGAGATTATTCACATTGAGCTTTTGCTCTACCGGATGCCAAAACGTAAACAGTTGTGCTAGCATTATTACACAAAGGTGGGGTGAACTGCTAATGGGAGTCATTGCCAATGAATACCACCCCCCCACCCCCCCCCCCCTCCCAAAACCCATGCAATGAATACACTTATACCAGCTGTGATTGTGCACATGGCATGCCACTGTGTCAACAACAAATTATATAGGCATGCATGTGCATATAAAGAAATGGAGGTCTGTTCCCAAAAGCAGGAATATTGCAGCTGAGGGTTTCCAAACTATGTTCCCAAAAGCAACAAGTGTGATGTGACTACCAAAAAAAAACAAATACTGTTTTAAATTAGCTGCAGGTTTCCAAACTATAAGTTCCCAAATCAACAGGTATACCATGCATCCCAGGTGTTGTGACTCGAGGGTTAATTTGCGGTCAGACAGAACTGTCTTTCAGGGTAGTTGTCACCCAGCTAAAACTTAATACGTTGTTATTCAATACAGTATATGTAGGAGGACTATTGTGCTATTTGTTATTGGTTTCCATGGAGACCATCACACGCACACACATGTGTTAATGTGCTTCCTTAGAGATCAAAGGTTAGAAGCAGATCCGAACAAAGTAAGGGATCCTTTAACAAGTGTCATACAAAGGCATAATACCTGGAGATTTGCTACACGTAAGATGCAAGACTTGAACAGTGTAGGTAGCATGGTAGTCTCAGAACCAGACTCCCAACCCACAGGGTATGGAGTCTAGCTGGTACCGAGACTGGTAGCATGTGAGCAACAATTGATACACATCGAATGCCTAACACATGGCATCTCACAGTATACATAGCATATTGCCAGGCAGATCTCTACTTGGAACACTACATAGCTACCGGCAGATGTTCATTGCATGCTCAGTTAAACACGCACTGTACTGGCCTTCCGGCCTTCACCATAAAGTCTATCCACATGCGTTCGATTGCAAAGCTTAGAAGCTTACAAAATCAAGGCTTGCTACAGTAAAATAATCAGTATTCTACTCAGTAAATTATGTGAGAATGCTAAAATGGTGCACCATGGTGTTACCATAGCAACAGCGTATAAACCTTACATGACCCTAGCTATAGCTAGGCCCACACCTCCTCTGATAGACCTGTCCAACAATTTATTGTGTGAGAATTTCCTAAATTGATTTCCAACTCACAAAAGGGTCATCTCCAAGTCCTGCTACGCCCTGTGCCTCTTCAAAGGTTCTCACGTTCACTACAATGTCAGGATCAAGTCTTCGCAGCTTTTCGACCAGCACTATCGTCACCTGCAGACGGAGTACAACACATGACATACGTCACCTGACAATGTAAGAAATTAGCTAACTAGAGGTGCTCAGAGCACGTACCCCGTGCGGTACTTTGACTTGATATAGGCTAGACCTGCAGCTACTACTGGTTACTATTACAGCATGCACGATGCATAGCGATATTTAATACAGTGATGCAGAATGAGATACAGTAAGTTGTGGCAGTAATATTAGAAACAGGGTGTGGTGAAGTAGAAACATGACTTCCGCACAGCTTTTCTCAGCCTCTCGAGTGGAACTCTAGCTGGTCTGTGAGTTATGTATAGACAGTATATATTATTTTCTGAATTCTGACACTTCTATCCTGAACTAAGCCTTCAACAAGGCCTTCACTGCTCAAACTGCTGATTTTTGTGTCCACAGACAGACAGACACAAACCGATCACTTAACCCTTGCTGTGCGCATGCGGTAACCACAATTAAAACTAAAATTTCTCTCTCTGTGTGTGTGTGTGTGTGTGTGTGTGTGTGTGTGTGTGTGTGTGTGTCTGTGTGTGTGTGTGTATGTGTGTGTGTGTGTGTCTGCAGGTCTAATGGAATTGGGACGTTCAAGGGGTGGGACTGGACTATAGTAATGCACACGACCTTTGTACTTTGTACTTCCTTGACCTCTTCACCACAGATGCTATAGCACAAGGCCGTTGGTACACATAATGAGCTATGCCAGAAGCAGCGACACTGAGGAGTTGCAAGCTTGCTGAAGAGTACTGTCGTCGAGTGGGGAAACAGCTCACCGACTACTGCACTGAGAGGCTGTCCAATGCTGGACTCAAGCGTGAACAAAATCAGAGAGAAGCAGCAGAAGTGAGCTAAGTAATTTGTACCACAAGCAATGCTATTACATACATTGTAGACGAAACACCCACTGTAATTAAGTTTCAGGGGTAGTTGGACTAATTATGTGGAATCCAACCCACTGTAATTGAGCTTCACCAAAAATAGGATCGACAGTCACGCCTAATTATGCTACACACTGCAGTGACATACCAGCAAGAATTGCTGCCTAGCACTCAATTAAAAGTGCATTTACATATGCCAAGAAATCTACCAGTTCACTTGACTAACCATAAACTATCAAGTGTTCCACGGGGCCACCGTTCACTTTTTTGCCGACGCAATCCCCCTTTTTGCCTTGACCCGTGAACGAACAACCAACCATGATGTCATAATGACGTGTGCGTAGTATACGGAGGTATACGGTCCAGGTAATAAGATATACGGAGGTGCACGAGTAATGGACACGTGCAATGAAGGTTGACGAGCGCGTTGACGATCCGAGGCCGTGGAAGAAGCGCATCCTCCTACCAAAAAGCTCTGCAGTTGCGGGGCAGATCTCTCATCACTGAGCGTATATCACGTCAGAAAACACTTGGCTGGGTCAAATCACTTGCCAGGTACAAGCAGCGAGTGCATGGGCTGCGGGCGCTCACATCCACCAAGAGGACGCCTGTGGTGCAGCGCCCGTGCGCAGAGCTGAAGTGGATGTATAGAGGGGGATAGGAGGCGGTTTTGACGGCATAAAAGGCTAGAATCCCTGCAAGTACCAAATTGCCACTCCGAGTACTTTTTTGCCTAAGGGGAGAAACAACCAACCAACTAAACTGGCATTGCGTCTGGCAATTTAGTAACTGTGGCCCCGTGAAGTGTTCCCTCAAAAATCAAGGATTGCTTTCCACATAGACAGAAAACACTGAAGGGACCTACCTGTCCCTATTCGGTGAAAGGGCTAACAGACACTTCAATTGATGTTAACAGTGAAACAACTCCTATAGTCTCACGTGCATTTTCAAATGTGTCAACGTCCAGTTGGAAAATGGTCACTCTCCTCCAGCCATAGTATTGTATCACTCCAAAGTCTGCCAGTCCCTGGTTGTCCTCACTGCCTATGGTCTGGTGGGGAGAGAGGAAGTCGCTCGCATATGATAACATACACTAGGTCCATCAGGTGATATCAGCAGCCAATGGCATTAAAACCTTAACCTTAGTGTGTGGGTTACCGTGGTTTTCGAATCATGCAGTATGGCCTGATAGATGTCAGGAAGGTTGCAAACTTTGAAAGGTTCGTGTTTACTCACAACCTTCAACTTCAAACGTAAACGTAAACATGTAGGTCCATCAGGCGATATCAGCAGCCAATGGCATTAAAACCTTAACCTTAGTGTGTGGGTTACCGTGGTTTTCGAATCATGCAGTATGGCCTGATAGATGTCAGGAAGGTTGCAAACTTTGAAGGTTCGTGTTTACTCACAACCTTCAACTTCAAACGTAAACGTAAACATGTAGGTCCATCAGGTGATATCAGCAGCCAATGGCATTACAACCTTAACCGTGTGGGTTACTGTGGTTTTCGAATCATGCAGTATGGCCTGCTAGATGTCAGGAAGGTTGCAATTGAACTTTGAGGGTTCGTGTTTACTCACAACCTTCACAGGTAAACGTAAAACAAAACACTGTTCCTGTCGGGATAAGTACATGGTACACTAATCCAGTGTACCATGTACTCATCCCGACAGGAACAGTGTTTTTTTTTACGTTTACCTTTGAAGGTTGTGAGTAAACACGAACCCTCAAAGTTGGCTGACATCTATCAGGCCACACTGCAAGATTCGAAACCACGGTAATCAGTGTGCACAAACATACATGTATATAGTAAATAGCATGTGTAGCCAGACATTTCTTATGTGCGTATTCACGAGTGGCAACTATAGCTAAGCATTACAGCTTGTTCCAATTAGTGCACATGTCATGTGACCGCTATGAGTCGAATGTACATGTAGCAATGGCATACACAACAGCCTCTGTTACCACTCATGAATCAATGATGCACTCATCAAATCTCTAGCACTCTCTAGTACACTGTAATCTCTAGTAATCTCTAGTAATCTCTAGTAATAGTTAACCAATAGTAATCACAAGTACACTGTAATCTCTACAACTGCATTCCCCCTAGTTGTGCCTGAACTTCCTACAAGGGGTTGCACCGTGGCAGGATATCTTCGCAGTGTAGGATCAACACTCCATGTAATAAGTTTTCTATTTATGTGTATACTTAGTGCACATACATTCCACCTTGCTCAAGGAACAGTCAGGAGATTTATCAACATCAACTGATTATTAATTGCTGAATTCTTTTCTATGAAGGTCACTTTAGAATATCCCTTAAACATACGCGGGTTTTGAACCTCACGCCTAGTCTGGGCTTGCATGGCCAGTGTTGGAGCTGGGTCGGCTATTTCTCTTCTCCTTGGCACAAATTAATGGGCTGAGAAAACAGTACTCTCGCCTTGTAGAGCCTCCATTTCTGGCAGTGAAGGATTTTTGTCTGGACGAGTGGTGGCCGAGCTGAGAGCTGTTGGTGTGGTTAGAGTCACAAATGCGTATAGGCGGCCGTACGGGCTCTTACGTTTGGGTGCTGAAACCGAATAATATGGTAGCCGGGCCCCCACAGGCTAAAAAGTGACCGCCAGAGGAAAATGAATTATGCATTATTGGGTTAAACATATTCACAGCTGATGGTAAGCCAGCTGTGGAAACCGTACTGGTATAGGAGTTCCACATGGTTATGGTAGGAATGCACATCCGGTCTGATTTGTGCAAATAGCCGGAGCTTTTTCGCCATTTCTTTGAAGAATGGCTGCAGCTACAGGTAGTAGACCTAATTGTGATCCTTGTCAACTCAGTTCCTGCCAGATCGACGATAGCAAGAACTGACGGAACGTTTGAGAGCGCTACTGCTGGCTTTGGACCAATTATGCAGCGAAGTAGGGCACCCCAGAACACAGCTGATACCTGGCCCGGTGTGTAGAGGACGTTTACATGTTACCCGATCCAGCATGAGCACCTTCAGAGGGCTTACGACAACAACAATAGACATCGGTGTGGAATCGCTGTGCAAACAGTCGAACACAAGTGGCAGACTACGGGACTTTCCACTGCCATACGGCGTGGAAACAAAGACGTCTTTCCCTTTTACAAACTCCTCCACAGCTTACAGCTCCTCGTGATTCGTTGCGGGGTATCCAAGCTTGGTGAACGTCGCTTCAATTGCTGTCTCTACCTCACTGTCACTCCAGTTTGCGATGTTGAACGAGTTTGCATGAAAAGATATGTAATTGAACAGCAATCAACCAATCAGATTCATCCCACCGAAATTCTGCGGCTTTCAAATTTTATGTATGCAAGTTCACCAGACCCTCCTCCGCATGCGAGGGTCTGGTACCGAGACTAAAGACAACATACTCACTGGCAGTAGAAACCCTATAAAGTTGCACACTCCTACACAGCTATATATGGTCAAAGTAACCTTACAACTGCACTGACAAGTCTTCCAGGTATGCCAGCTGAAGTCAAAACTATGTACGTATATAACTCAAAGGGACCCCAGCGCTTTCTATACTAGAAACGCGGCATTGGGTACGAGGCCAATACCAACATGTCTGGTTGGACTAAGACCTTCTAGTATCAACTGCATAGTGAAATCAAAACATTTACTCAATAGAAATCATACTACAGTCAGAGTAGCCAGCCTCATTCCAGGCCCACGCTCAGCTTTCATTGCTGAAAGGTGCTAGGGGTCCTCTTGGGTCCGGGCCTGTGGCCCTGTGGGGTATGCTGGGGATCCTCTTGGGCCCTGCGGCCTTGTGGGTCCTCTTGGGCCCTGTGGGGTATGCTGGGAGTCCTCTTTGGACCCTGTAGGTGTGCTGGGGGTCCTCTTGGGCCCCGTGGCCCTGTGGGGTGTGCTGGGGGTCCTCTTGGGCCCTGTGGCCAGTGGGGGGTGCTGGAGGCTTCATAGGCCAGGAGCCCCCCATTGCCTCCAGGGCTCCAGGGGACCCCCAGTGTTTTTGCCGTACTACAAACAACAAGGAGTTGGGAGGGGGCTTGGAAATGAGGCTAACATTTACATACATACCTGGTAGTAGTACCTGAATCTTTGTCTGTTCCTCAGGATTGGTGAGGAAGAGTGGCACGAGATCTGGGTGTCAACAGTCAGTACAAGAGATATGAACACGTTTCCACAGTAATTTTGTACAGAAGTAGTCATACTGAAATCATGTAAATCATTACCAGGGAGAGGATGAGTAGAGGGAAAGGAGAAGTAGAGGGAGAGGAGGGGGAGAGGAGGAGGAGGGGGATAGGAGGAAGGGGAGAGGAGGAGGAGAGGAGGAGGAGGAGGGAGGGAGGAGGAGGAGGAGGGGAAGAGGAGTATAGAAAGAGAGGAGTAGGGGGAGAGAAGCGGGAGAGGAGGAGGGGGAGAGGAGGAGGGGAAGAGGAGTAGAGAAAGGTGGATTAGCAGGAGGTGAGAAGAAATTTGGAGTATGTTGGTAGTCCCATTCCCAGACGGAAATGGTGCTAACTATAAGGGTGTTAGCTAAAAGAAAAGAGTTCATTCTATAGTTGTTCGAGGGGCAACCGCACTCCTGGTAGCTGCATTCTTGAGTGAACTAGTTTTAGCGAATAATAATTTAGTTGGTTAGACCAACTTAGACCGCTATGGTTCTCAGCCTTCATTTAGTTAGTAAACAACACTGTGATCTCTAGTGGCTAGAAGTGCATGGATCACTACTACAACCATTAATTATCCCAAAGTAGACAGTACCGGCCACCACACCCCCTGATGGTATACCAACTTGAGGGAGTTAGTCCTCAGTTAGTGTAACGAAACATACTGATGACATCATACTGATGACATCATACGGATGACATCATACTGATGACATCGTACCGATGACATCATACGGATGACATCATACTGATGACATCGTACCGATGACATCATATTGATTATATCATGCTGAATTTCACTACCTGTGGGATGTTCCAGAAATGTGATATGTCGGCAGTGGGTTCTGTAGCCAGACTACAACCCGACCCCACAACGGCAATCTTTGTTCTGTTTTCCCTGAGCTGGTCGAACAGAGTTCTTTGCGACTGGTACCTCACACACTGTGGAGGAGAGTACATGTAAACACGGCTGCAACTTAACCAGGTCTCATATTGTCTGTTGCCCCGGCAACACACTGTTTGGGTTGTTAAGGACAGACAACAAATGTTGCTATTCATGTTACCAGAATGTTACAATACTACATGTTTCCATAGGACCTTGTGCCTTCACCACAACTTGAGGGCTTCAAGACCACCATGTATGTGTGAACTGTGAAGTGGTTATGATTGCCCCATGAACTCATCTCACATAGCTCGTTGACCTGTCCTGACCTCACCCAATGAACCTCTCACAAGGTCCATTGGAGTAGCCATCCGCCACACTGTCAGGGGCTGCTAAGTGCATAAACTTTTTTGGGACTGCATCAGGAAGGGCTCTGATATCAATTTGTCACCTGTTTGCATTTGAAAGCTTTAATCAATAATCACTGACATGATGTTGATACATGCACGGCTGGGCAGCTACCGTCTTCATTTATTCAACTAAAAGACCAATAGAAAGGCCAAACTGTGGTATGGCTATGGCCCATCACTTCCAACGGCCCTCTATATAAGTGCACTACACTAGCGAAGCACAAGTACAGCTACATGTACACCGTTGCTATGGCTGCGTTTTATTTATGAGTTCAAGCATGCTAGGAATGTGTATTAACCACACAATTCTGCTACAACATGATGTCACATCCTGTTTCCTCTGACACAACAGCTCAGTTCTATACATTGAGTACATCCTGCAAATATGCAGAGTGCAAAGTTTTTGAAGACACTCACACAGATGTTCACACTCATAATTTTCTACTCTACTATATACATAGCCACTTAGCAGGTGCTGATGGACTATGTATAGTCTCGTTCCCAGACCATTTTTCACATGAAAAAAGGTCTGGGAATGAGACAAGTGGACTAAGGGCTGAGGGATTTTTTTTTCATACTGCAAGTGGGGACTTGCATGATTACGTCACAAGCGGATGGACACGCCCACTTATAGTATCACGTACAATTCGGGCTCCATTGAAAATGTATAGGGAATGGCTACCAAGGTGAGCATTTATAAGCACTGCGCCCGCGTGCTAGCGCATAGCAGAAAATGATTCGAGATATTGGCTGTCCAGAAGTTTAGCTATAAAATGAATCCTTCCTCAAGCGAAGTGATCAAAACCGGGAGGTGGAAACCCTGTGCAAAGTGTAGCCATACGGCACGCTTGGGCTACTCCATAGCAAATGACAGATACTTCATAAGGTAACATAGATTTCCGGACAGCAGGGGATTTCCGGACACGGCCCCGGCTTTCACTCTCCAGGCACAGTTTATTCACAGCATTGGAAAGTTCGAAGGTAGGGTATGCGTGCGCATTTACAATAATTGCTAACAGAGCGAATGCGAGGGGCATGAAGTGCCATGTCCGGAAATAAAAGACTGTCCAGAAATCCCCTCCTTTACTTAAATCAACTGAGGACAAATTAGTTACTCGTCAAATTATAAGGGGTACTGCATGGAGTAGCCCACTTATGCACCACGTTTTTGCTACCATACCCCAACCTGCAAGCCTATAGTGTTCCCTTTTGTAAGATGATTAGCTAAAAAGGTGATACATTATTAATTGAGTTAAGCTGTTTAGCAACCAACAGCAGGTGGGCAGCGTTTGATCTCTCAAGTCTTTATGAGTGGTGTGAGATCCCAGATCCCATACATATCAATTTTGCACAGCACAAACCCACCGCGTTGTCGCTGAGTGTGTAGTGCAGGGAGTAGCCTGGCAGGACGTTGGAGTTGCTGTTGATCTCGTCCAGAGCTACCATCAGACCGGGGATTCCGCCGGAGCTCCTGTAACCTCCACTGAACGACTGCATAAGAGCGAAGTAGAGCGGCGTAGTCCCGTCCGGTGCATTCTCGAGTGTTGGATACACTTGGAACACCTCTCCATTATTCAGCACTTGTTGTGCCCATGACGGATGCACAAGACATGCCGCCAGCACAAGCGCCACTGGCAAAATACAGCACATTGCAGCAAACACTCTTGTTCCTATGAGGTCCGAGCAGTTCGCTGGCCTGGGAGTTTACCCTTTGGGCGATCGACCGCGCAATCGATATATGTCGCCACGCCCCGGCCCCGTGAGTTTGGGCGGGCGCGCTGGCGCGCGCTATTAAGCCAGACTAGCACGTGTACGTGTTGTGACTGAATATACGGCTAGCGGCTATGGCAGTTTTCGGGCTATCCTTTGGGAATGCGTTCGCCTCTGTGGCTGCCTACAGAGTGAGTGTATGTAATTTTAGTAATACTTCTTCACATGAAACCTCATAAGAACTCTCTGGCAAGCCAGACTTTGGTGGACGAAATGTATGTGAGCTGTGTCACTATAATGTGTTGGACTAGTCTCGGGGGGCCAGACCCTCCCTTCCGCGTGGGTCTGGCCCCGCAAGACTAGTGTTGGACCCACAGACCCATAAACTTTACGACGTGGATATTGGTCCGGCAGGAAGTACATACTTTAGGTATAGGTACCGGTGTCATGGGAAAATGGGGACCCGGAGTCCCCATATTCCTGGGAATATGAGGACCCGGGTCCCCATTTTCCTGGGAAAATGGGACCCCTTAGTGAAAATGGGGACCCCCTCTATATAACAGTGAGAAAATGGGGAACCAGCGAACAATATTAGGCCTAGGTACCTAGGTCTAGGCAGAACCGGTCCTGGCCCTAATATACATGTACCCTAACCCATTGCCCTACTTCCTGCCGGACCAATATCCACTTTGTAAACTATGTCTGAAAGAGCCGATAACCAGGCCCATGTACTCTCTAGAGTATTTGCATTGCTGTCAGTGGTACCGCATGACTCCATCACATACCTGCGTACGACGGCCATCTTGGTGTATGTGTAGATGACAAGGGGGTGACACTCCCACAGACACTGTATTCTAGACCCTGTATACTAAGAAAGGGGTGGAGTCGCTACGCATTCTTCCGTATACTATCGGCGGTCAAGCAGTCAACGGCTGAAATACAGCGCAGTCAAACGGTCAAGAGTGTTGCAGTCAAGTGGTCAAGCAGCAAAAATGATGGTCAAGATATCTTGACCCCGGTTGCAGCTGTGACTACGGCATCTATGGGAGTGTCAGCGCCTTGGATGAGCTATGAGGATGTCTGGAACTGTGCATCCATGCGCATTTCTTTCAATGCATACCCTGAAAACAAAATGCATGGTCTGCTAGTTACTAGTAATTTCAGGAACTGAGATCATTAATTTAACACGCATGACTTGTGTAACATACATGTACACAGTTCTTACATGTATGCTTAAACATGTTAGCCTCATTCCCAGGCCCGCGTGCCACTTTCGGTTGCACGAAAGAACGCGAAGGGCCTGGTATGTTTCCTCACGTGCGTGATGTCGAGGGTAGAAAGGTGGTAGAAAGGACTTAATTGAATGTGGGCGGACTGGGGCTCAGAACAGCAAGAAGAGCAAAGGTACAAGGTAACTTAATTAGCACACTTATCTGGCTAGCGGGGGGCGGCTGTCATACACACCAAGCGTTGAACGTGTTGTTGGTCGTAAAACTTCGCTTTTTTGTTCTGAAAATTATAGCCATTTGTCGATTACGTAATGCTGATGTGAGGAAACATACCAGGCTTTTCTGTACTGCACACAAGCGATAAAAAGCTGGGCGGGGCCTGGGAACGAAGCTATAAAAATGTACGGAACATGTATTGAACATAGGTACTCCTCTGAGGTTCCTATAGAAAGGGGCTACTCTTGTCTCCGAACGTGGTGGCCATTTTCCATTGACATTCGTATTCCCAGGAGTAAGACATTGTATCTCTATAGGATGGGAGGTGGGAGGTCCTGGCAAACGAGTTTGGGGAGCGGGCCACGCCCACCCTGGTCACCTACCTAGAAAGTGAAAAGGTACAGCCATCAGACGTCTATTATAGTTACACTAGCAGGACCTAGATGTCTGGGGATAGTGCTTACCCAGGGGGGTCGGACAAGGTCCGTGCGCACGTGGTAGAATTAACATTCCATAGGTATAGTGCACAATGATATACAAGCAGTATGCGGAACTAGCAGACTAGTAACAGCTCTAGTGCTGAAGTTTAGCGGGGCGCAGTGGGGCGCAATTGCTGTATTGACTGATGCTAAAAGCTCTTGAGTGCAGTCGACATGTCTGCTCCTCCTCCCCCCATCCCTCCACCTTTCTCCCCATCCCTCCTCCCCCCATCCCTCCTCCTCTCTCCCCCATCCCTCCTCCTCTCTCCCTATCCCTCCTCCTCCCCCATCCCTCCTCCTCTCTTCCCATCCCTCCTCCTCTCTCCCCATCCCTCCTCCTCCCCCCATCCCTCCTCCTCTCTCCCCATCTCTCCTCCTCCCTTCCCATCCCTCCTGCCCCCCCCCCCCCCCCCCCCCCCCCCTCCATCCCTCTTCCTCCCCACCCCCCATCCCTCCTCCTCCCTCCCCATCCCTCCTCCTCTCTTCCCATCCCTCCTCTTCCCCCCAATTCCCTGCAGTTAGTGGGTCATGCAGCCAAACAGTCTCTCCACAGACATGCTGGTTCCACTGCCTGCTGTATGGTGCTACTGGCAGGGCACTCGTACGTGAGGTCTAGCCACCATGTATCATGTGACTATCATGTGTATATTGTATATCATGTAAATAAGTACAAATCACATCACATGACTAGCACCACCTACTAATCCTAAGTGTGTAGAACCTACAATGTGCAGTGATTCAGGTTGCTCGCCAAATGAGTGCCCATGGATAGTACACCCTTGTTCACACTAAAGGAGGTTGCTAAAGTGTCTCTGCATTAATCCATGAAAGAGCACTCTGCTTGTAGTTTGCGCTTGTGCATCCTTGATTCTACAACAGACTAGAGTATAGAACTGCTCATAACAGGTGACCAGGCACCACCCATACCATGTGACTAGCACCACCCATATCATGTGACTAGCACCACCCATATCATGTGACTAGCACCACCCATATCGTGTGACTAGCACCACCCATATCATGTGACTAGCACCACCCATACCATGTGACTAATGTATACAGCACTACCACTTGTATCATGTGACCCGCATCTACACAGGCTCGAAGATGAACGTGTACAAAGTGTTGTCGGAGAGTTGCCGTGCAAGGTCAGCCAGCTTGGACATACATCATGTGATCCACTCGGTTCGAGCTGTGTGATCCGCTCGGTTCGAGCTGTGTGGTCCACTCGGTTCAAGCTGTGTGTTCCTCTCGGTTCGAGCTGTGTGGTCTGCTCGGTTTAAGCTGTGTGGTCCGCTCGGTTCAAGCTGTGTGGTCCACTCGGTTCGAACTGTGTGGTCCACTCGGTTCGAGCTGTGTGGTCCACTCGGTTCGAACTGTGTGGTCCGCTCGGTTTAAGCTGTGTGGTCCGCTCGGTTTAAGCTGTGTGGTCCACTCGGTTTAAGCTGTGTGGTCCACTCGGTTCGAGCTGTGTGGTCCACTTGGTTCGAGCTGTGTGGCCCACTTGGTTCGAGCTGTGTGGTCCACTTGGTTCGAGCTGTGTGGTCCCCTCGGTTCGAACTGTGTGGTCCACTCGGTTCGAACTGTGTGGTCCGCTCGGTTCAAGCTGTGCGGTCCACTTGGTTCGAGCTGTGTGGTCCACTTGGTTCGAGCTGTGTGGTCCACTTGGTTCGAGCTGTGTGGTCCACTTGGTTCGAGCTGTGTGGTCCCCTCGGTTCGAACTGTGTGGTCCACTCGGTTCGAACTGTGTGGTCCGCTCGGTTCAAGCTGTGCGGTCCACTCGGTTCAAGCTGTGTGTGTCTGTTCAGGTTGTGAAAGCGAAGGGAGAACTGTGTTACCACTTCACTGTAAGCGGGAAGGACGTCTTTGTTCCAGTTCAAGAACCACTGGTGGAAATATTCAAGCAACTACACAGTATGCTACATGGGCATTTGTTCCACGTCACATGACTAAAAAAAATGTCTGTTTCTGTGCTCTGAAAATGTTTCGTCACGTGATGTGTACCCAGAGAATTCGTGCAGCACTTCTGCATTTGTTATAATTAGTTGGACTGTGTATTCTCCACCCCGTGTTGCCATAGCAACCGCAAAGTCGTTTGACAGTCAGTCACCACTGATGAGGGCGGTGGTTGCCGCACCTGCAGACTACTCAGAAGAACAGCGGGACATCATCCGGTGAGCAGTTGAGGAAGTGTGCCTTTTTTGGTTTGTAATAATTTTTGCATACATGCAGGCAAACAGCTATTGACTAGACTCGTTCCCAGGCCCCGCCCAGCTTTTCATTGCTTGGAGTATGGAAAAGCGGGGAGAGCCTGGTATGTTTCCTCATGTGAGCATGGCGTAATCGACAAATGGCAAATTTTTTTGCGGAATGAAAAAGCGAGGTTTCGGACCCCCTGCTAGCTAGATGCGTGTGGTAAGTTTTGCTGCTCTTGCTGTTCTGAGCCATGTTCAATTTTCTACCACCTTTCTACCCTCGACGTCATGCACATGAGGAAACATACCAGGCCCTCCACGTTCTTTCGTGCAACCAAATGCCGACCTGGGAACGAGGCTAGCTATTCACGTGACAATGACATCACAACTTAATTTTAGTGTAAGAAATTTCTTGAGTATATAAATGTTATGCGTGAATCTATACCTCATCGTAGCCTCGTTCCCAGGCCGCGTCCTCGTTCCCAGGCCCACGCGGCCCGGGAACGAGGCTATAGCTCATTGCCACTAACCTACACTGTATACTACACATCATACATGTACATTGTCATATGAGTAGCAAAGAGGTGGTGCTTTCTATTGTGAAGGCAGAAATACAAACACCTGTGTAGCTAGCCTCGTTCCCAGGCTGTGTGGGCTGCAGCCTGGGAACGAGGCTACTGTGTAGCTGTCTCCCAAGTATACTTTGAGGTACTGAGAGTACCTGCTGGGGTCAAGCTGAACCCTACGTAAATAAAAATGGCTGCGAACTAAATCACACTTTGTTTGTTGCCGCTTAAAAATGGCTGCCTGCATCATGATGCTGAACTTAATCAGAATTGTGACTCAGAGCAAGTTAGCTAACTACCTTACGTTACCTAGCCAACGTGCAGTAAGTGTGTGGCTGCTAACTGCTAGCTTGTCTGCATAAAATGAAAGGTTTCACTTCCTGAAATAGTTGTCGTTGTAGACATGTCCTGGTTGCTGTAAACATCCTTCTCAGATTACGTTTGGAAATAGACTTGCTGATTCAGAAACCATGATTTGTAGCGTCCCAAACGAGTAGGACCACAGATGCCAGTCTTAATCTTAATTAGTCTTTAGAGCAGCAAACAATTAGCCTCGTTCCCAGGTCGACCCGGTTTTCCGCGTTGACAAATAATACACGGATGCAGGAGACCAGCAACATGATGGGGAAGGCCTGGTATTACGTATTTATCCTGTGCATGATGTCAGGTGGTTGTAGGGGGGTGGGGCCCAACCGCAAATAAGAACGAAGTTGTGTAGAGTGTGATGAGAGTGGCCTCATTCCCGGGCTCGTATGGCCTCATTCCCGGGCTCGTATGGCCTCATTCCCAGGCTCGTATGGCCTGGGAACAAGGCTGTGATGAGAGTAGCGACTTGTAGACCTATCTACCTACATTGATTCTTATCTCAGGGCAAGTGCTACTGCTGCCGGTTTTGACGTACTAAGAGTGATCTCAGAAGCCCCAGCAGCATGCCTGGCACACGGTCAGTTCCTACTTTGTTCCTCTTATCTTCTCTGAGACTCACTCCCCCCTCCTCTCCCTCCCTCCTCCTCCCCCCTCCTCCCTTCCCCCTCCTCCCCCCTCCTCCCTTCCCCTCCTCCCCCTCCCCCTTCCTCTCCTTCAGCCCTTCCCCCTCCTCCCCCTCCTCCTCCCTCCCCCCTTCCATACCACCGTCACCATCACAGTGCACTGTGAAATGAAAAAATAGTGATCACTGTTTCTAGATTGTAGGATGGAACATTTTCTTTCGATGTGATGCCTTAGAATTGCTAGATGAGGAAGATGGGGTCAAAGTGAACTGAAACCTGACATGTACCATTCTGAGAATGGTACTTTTCAGGTTTCAATTCAGTTCAGAGACTCAATACTCTAACCTCAAGGGGGATCAAAGTAGGGCTGTGTGGTACTGTATTGATATGGCTGTACTATCACAGTGCAATACTTCTGGAAGAAGACTAACAGTGCTTGATAATGAGTAGCTTTAGCCTTGTTCCCAGGCCTTCTTATCCCATTAAGCTTACGGGATACTCATGCGCGCGCCGTGCGAAATGTATTGGGAAATGTATACTTAATTTTGCTAACCAAAAATCTCTGGTACGGGATACTCGTGCGCGCGCCGTGCGAAATGTATTGGGAAATGTATACTTAATTTTGCTAACCAAAAATCTCTGGTACGAAGAGCGTGAGCAACTTGATTCTGGCGGTGGAGGTGCACTGTCACAAGGCGCAGGGCATGACGGAAGCTTTTACGGATACGCTGTATAGCTGTGTAAAAACGAACAGTTCAGTTCACCAAGAAGCCGTATTAACCGCTTTTCTCGAGCGAGACAGCAGATAAATTTGTGCTATCAGAAAAAGCTTCCGTCTTGCCCTGCACCTTGTGACAGCGCACCTCCACCGCCAGAATCAAGTTGCTCACGCTCTTCGTACCAGAGATTTTTGGTTAGCAAAATGTATTGCGCAACTGCAGTATTTATGATGACGATTATCATCATCCCCGTATTATGACAAGGTGACGGTATCACATAAAGCAATGTCTTGAGTACGTGACTCGGAGATGAGATGTTGTCTGGTGGTACTGATGTTGTGAATAGCCTTCAATGTAGTATGAAACTTAAGGTTACGAGATCCCTGCACGCTGATACTTGCACCGTAAATTTCAATTGAGCACTTTTTTGTCGTCGAATATAAAATCGTGTGATCTGGCTTGGACTTAGAAGACCATTTTGATATAGGCACAAACAGTTACAGAAGTTATCCAGTGCTGTATTCCAAAGAGGGAGGTCGAGATGGCAGTTGTTCGCACTCGAGGGTTGTTCTTTCAAGGATTGTTCAGCCTAGCCATAAAATGCTTCCATCATGCCCTAGAGCTTCCGATGGCATGTCTCCAACAGTAGAATCAAGTTGCTAACAATCGTCACACTGGGTGAATTGTTTGCTGGAATATTTAACCAGCGTGCAACGACTGCTGATGAGCTACTGTTTAGTCCGCATGTTGACTACCATCCCTGCTTTGTGTAAGTTTTGATTTCACTAGGGAGGCTTACACTAAACAGTTTACTCCCTCCCCCTATCCCTAGGGAGGCAGATATCATCACATGACAAAAACAGAAACTTCCAAGAAACAACTCACATCTTAATTACCCCTATGCCGGCGGCCCTCTGAGGTTACGGGCTTGTAGCATGGTGGGCATGTCCGACAATTCGTTCAAACCCATTTTTCTCGCACAGAAATTAAGCCTAGGGATAGTGGAAAGGGACAAACCTTTCATTGTGTGATAACCCTGGGGCAAACTGTTCCGTCAATAGACTAGGCCTCCCTATGAATAGCGGGAGGAGGGACACTGTTTGTTAAGATTCATTTTTGAGGGGACTAAGCTTGCGGAAATTATTCCGGGAATAATAAAAGAATAATAGGTAGCACAAAGAATGAAGAATATTTCCGGAATAATCGGTGAGTTTACCGGGGAAAAAACGGATTATCACGTGGCGGAAATGGCTGCTAGCGACTGTCAAAGGAGAGTGTAGCCAATCTACTAGCTCTCTACTAGGTAGGCTCAAGTTCCCAGAGCCCTCTAAGTTAGCTAGGAAGCGTGAAGTAAAAGCTAACTCTCCGTTCGGGTGAAGAGAAGCCAGCAACGGTCTTTACTAAGGCTATCTCGATCGCCGACGCAAGGTGTGAAGGAGAGTTCGGTCTCACGGTTTGGTTTTTCATTGAGAATAATAGGTGGCTGTCTTGGGAATAATTTTTTCTAGGAAGAATAATAGGTAAAATTTTTAGGAATAAAAGAATAGAATAATGGGCAAAATTTGGGGAATAATTTCCGCAAGCCTAGAGGGGACCACACAGCAGTTACATTGTGTGTGTTGTCTGCAGGCATTGGCCAGAATGACAGAGGATTCGCAGGGTGAGTTTAAATTTAAATTTGAATGGAGCCATGCAGGAAATGAGGCATATGATACTATACAAGTACTATAGACATGCACGCATGCATGCACACACACGCACACCGCACACCACACGCATTCATACACACACACTGTCACAGTCATACACACACACATATGCTAAAACACATGCAAACACACTTGACAATGTGTACACACATTCCACATGCATGTGCACACACACACATGCTTTACACACTCACATATGCACACCACACATGTACACACACACCTACTCACTGACACACACACACACACACCCACACACACACACACACTGCGATGCACACACACACACACACACACACACACACACACACTGCGATGCACACCCACACACACCCACACACACACACACACTGCGATGCACACACACACACACACACACACACACACACACACACTGCGACGCACACACACACCTACTCACTGACACACATGCACATACTCACACACTCACACTGCGACGCACACACACACCCATACTCACTGACACACATGCACATACTCACACACACACTCACACTGCGACACACACTCACACAACACACACACACACACCTACTCACTGACACACACATGCACACACTCACACACACACTGCGACACACTCACACAACACACACACACACCTACTCACTGACACACATGCACACACACACTCACATAACACACACACACCTACTCACTGACACACATGCACACACTCACACACTCACACACTGCGACACACACGCACAGCTATGTACTGGTGTACAACCTTGGTATGTGGACGCTGAGTGTCACCCTGCTGCACGTGTTGGGGGGACTGTATCGCACTCTCGCCTCCCGTACGCTCCCCTCCGTGGGAGGTAGACTCATCGACACAGCTGTCGTGGACCTGCTGGCCAACGAGGTCAAGAGGTAGGAAGCACCAATCCGTGTGGAGGTTGCAATCCGTGCGGAGGTTCCAATCCGTGCGGAGGTTCCAATCCGTGCAGAGGTTGCAATCCGTGCGGAGGTTCCAATCCGTGCGGAGGTTGCAATCCGTGCAGAGGTTGCAATCCGTGCAGAGGTTGCAATCCGTGCGGAGGTTCCAATCTGTGCGGAGGTTCCAATCCGTGCAGAGGTTGCAATCCGTGCGGAGGTTCCAATCCGTGCGGAGGTTGCAATGGTGCGGCTGCTATTGGGGAGAGCCTGATTGAGCCCTGCACAGTGGTGGTGATTAGAGAATGTCTGATGTGTCACTGCCATGCCTCCACTGTACAGTGTATGTTTAGTATGGCACTGCAGATCAAGTTGCAGATGTCATGCCTTCGTATCAATCGTGGAACACTTCTGAATCGTGCGCTTTCCCTGTCGACTCTGTTCCTGTGTTGTGTATATGCGTGGTGTAGCTTTACACAAGAACTGTATTCCATTGTGACAATAGGCTGTACCCCAGACATTTTTTCATGGCGGGATACTAGAAGCAATTGTCGCCTTGATTAGGGCTGGTACCAATTAGGTCTAGGTGCGTGTAGATATGACGTCCAGTGGTGTGACTTGGCCAAATTTCTATTTACTAGCGAGAAGGGTTGCTTGGAGGTAGCCTTGTTCCCAGGCCGTTCCCACTGTGTGTATTTGAATATGAAATACGGTGAGGGAAGGCCCGGGAGATCTGGTCACGTGCGGTACCATCAACTAGACACATGGCAGACTCATGGAGGGTGGTGCCCAGTGAAGAATCTCGACATCCTGTCTTATACTGTCCGTCGAAAGGCTGGATGTCAGAGCATTCACAAGGCAGACGATCAATACCGTTCGTTGTTCACAATGCCGGGACAGATCGACGCAAAACAGGTATTATAATGGTTGGGCACCGCCCCACATGTGTCTACCATCTGTCTACCTGATGTCATTGCACATGACCAGATCTCCCAGGCCTTCTCCCACCGTATTTCATACTGGAAGCGATCAAATACTGGCTGTGGGAATGGCCTGGGAACGAGGCTAGCTTGGAGGTGCATGCAGACCTGTACGAATGTATAACAATAATAATGGTACAAAACCCTTCCAGACTTTCCTGCAGATATTTCTCCAATCCTTCAGGATGAAATTTGGGGGGCAAAAGCCTGGGCACAAGGCTACATTAGTTAGTGTGTAGCATACACATGTAGAGTGCTGGATCTGAGCCCTTCTGTTACAGCCAACAAGTTGACATTATGGAGGTAGGAGGTAGCCTCGTTCCCAGGCCGTTCCCACCACCAGTATTTCATCGCTTCCAGTATGAAATACGGCGGGGGAAGGCCTGGGAGATCTGGTCACGTGCGGTGCCATCAAGTAGATACATGGTAGACACACGGAGGGCGGTGCACAGTGAAGACATCCTGTCCTGTACTGTCCGTCCAAAGGCTGGATGTCAGAGCGTTCGCAAGGCAGACTGGAAAGGTCTGCTTTTACTTGCTGTCCTGCTTTTCTCCACAGGCAGTGGAAGGTGGATATTAGGTCAAATGTCCGTGCCATGTACAAGCTGAAGGCTGCTGCAGAGTTGGCCAAGCACACCCTCTCCACCAATCAGACTGCCTCCGTCCACGTGGAGTCACTGCATGAAGGAATGGACTTCCAGTACACCTTAAGTAGGTGTGTGTTCTGTGTGTGTGTGTGTGTGTGTGTGTGTGTGTGTGTGTGTGTGGTGTGTGTGTGTGTGTGTGTATGTGTGTGTGTGTGTGTGTGTGGTGTGTGTGTGTGTGTGGTGTGTGTGCGTGTGTGTTGAGGAGGGGAGGGATATGACCTGTGATCGATGATGTATGTTTGTAAGTGTATTGCAACTGAACACTTGTATTTCCTAGGGTTTGTCATGTGACTCTCATGTGCCTAACACATGATCCACCATTCATCTATCTTGTTACCTACATGTGACTTGTATGTGATCATCATTTGCTTACAGGGGTCGGTTTGATGGCAGCTGCACCTCCCTCCGTCAGCCCTGTCTCCACCCCATAATCCCCCTCCTGCAGGAGGCTGGCGTCACCAGGGAACAGCTCAGCCACGTCAGTCACGCATTCACTCATTCTAGGATTAACTTTTCAACTGTGTAAATGATCAGATCTTTGCTACTTTCATCTGCACACACTCCCACACTCCCGCATTCCACACACGCATATTCACACACAAACCACACACACACACACACACACACACACTGTAAACTGCATACACACACACACACACACACACTCACACATGACACACACAACACACTCACACCATACACTCACTCACACACCATACGTACCCACACACACCACGCACTCACACAGGTTGTACTAGCAGGTGGCAGCTGTAAGATTCCGTGGCTCCAGCAACTGCTGAGGGAAGAGTTTCCGAGCAGTGAGGTGCTGACCTCCATTGCTCCTGATGAGGTCATCGTGGTCGGGTGTGCCAAGGAGTCTGGTATTCTGGGAGCACGCTACTCTGGCGGGGGAGAGGAGGGAGATGACAGTGGCTTAGTTCCCTGCACTCCTGAAGACATCTGGCTAGCTGTAAGTACCAACCACATCCCTTCAGTTGTCCCACAAGTCCTGAGGGTATGTCCATGCATACCCGTCCTTCTTCCCTCCCTTCTCCCGCCCTCTTTCCCTCCTCTTCCCCCTTCCCCTCTTCCCCCTCTCCCCTCCTCTCCTCCTCCCGTCTTCCCTCCTCATTCCCCCTCCCCTTCCTCCCTTCCCTCCTCCTCCATCCCTCTTTGCCTCCTCCTTCCCCCCTTCCGTCCCTTCCGTCCCCTTCCTCCCAACCTTCAGTGTGTTGACAGTGAAGACTGCTCCACCACACAGCTGCTGCCCAAACACACACCCCTCCCCTGCCAAAGAACAGCCACCATGCTCCTCAAGGTATATAACCAACTGATTGAATCTCATTAGTTAATTTGCCATCACAGAGAACCTTCTGTCCCTCCCTCCCTCCTCCCTACCTCCCTCCCTCTCCCTCCCACCCTCCCTTCCTCCCACCCTCCCTTCCTCCCTCCCTCCCTCCTTCCCTCCAACCCTCCCTCCCTCCCTCTCCCTCCCACCCTCCCTCCCTCCCTGCCTGCCTCCCTCCCCTCCCTCCCCTCCCTCCCTCCCTCCCTCCCCTCCCTCCCTCCCTCCCCTCCCTCCCTCCCTCCCTCCCGCCTTCCTTCCCTTCAACCCTCCCTCCCTCCCTCCATCCCTTGATCTCCTTCCCACCCTCCATCCATCCCTCCCTCCCTCTCTCCCTCCCTCCCTCTCTCCCTCCCTCCCTCTCTCCCTCCCTCCCTCTCTCCCTCCCTCCCTCTCCCCATTCACTCCATCCCTCCTTGTACATGTATAAAAACCAGAAGAATGCTGCACATTGGGCGAGCGAAGCTTGTGACATGCACATGCCAAGACTTTCAGTTTCGACGTACAGTATCCGGAGTAGTATACGGACAATGTCCGAGATCCTGCAAAATTTACCACCGCACAAAATCACAATTGAACTCGCTAGTAGACTCGCTTCACTCGCAATTACTAATAGTTACATGTACCATCAATAGTTACCACAGTCACTGACATAGTGTTATATCCACCAGCTGAGCTAGGGTTCCCCATGTCAGTGTTTCATATAGAAAATCATTCAAGGCTAAGGGGGGGGGGGGGGGGGAAATTGTAACATGGCAAAGTTAGGGAGAGACATGAGTTGCAATTGCCTTGCTTACAAAATAGTTCTTTGGTATCTTAGTGGGGGGCAGCAAAGACTCAATTCGAGTGACTGCTGTGCAGTGAAACACCTCGTTTTAGCCTGATTCTCAAGCCTTTGCTTTTCAGTATGCAAATATGAGGCCTGGAAGATCTGGTCACATATAACTATCACATCGGGAGTGGGGGGGGGACCATAACTTTTCACATGAACCTATCCCTGGCATCCTGAACAAGAAGTGGTATTGAGTACTGCCTTGCAATGATCCAATACCTTCACCCTTTGGTTAGACATTGCAATACTGCCTTGTGAACTAGTCTTGGGGCCAGCCGCATTTTACGTACGGATGTAAAATGCGACTGGTCCTAAGACTACTTGTGAACAATCCGGCCTCCAGCTTTTGGATTTTGGATAACTTGAGATCCTTTGTCAGGCACCCCACCCCCAGTATGTCTCTACCCTCTGTCTACCTGTCACACGCATGACCAAATCTCCCCCTCAATACTGCAAGCAGTCACTGCCAGTCAGGGAATGGAGGGGCTGGAGTAGTCTCGTGCCCAGCCCCATCTACGCGCGCCCCCGCGGAGAGGGTCTGGTCTTTTGAGTGTGATTTCTTGTCACTAACACCTTTCCCGTCTGGAATTTGAGATGGCCAATGAAATCGAAGAGAGAGCGCGTAATTTACTATCATGGATTACGTCACTGATTGAGTGAGGAGTCAAAAACACCTCAGTTTAAACAGCTCGTAATGAGGGCTTACTTTGTTGTTGGTTGATGACACCCCTTCGCTGCTTCTAAGAACCTATCAGCCATCTCCAACTTCGAAAACCAACGGTTTACGGCAATACCGGAATAACGAAGAAGTCCACCACCCTTCTGCTAGCAGCCGATGTTTCAGGGGTTAGGGGACGTCGCTGACTGCTTGAAGGTAGGGTTACACGACAAAATAGTACAGAAAGGAACGTTTATCTTCAAATTTCTCTGCATTCGTAGCGCAATCAGCGCTTCAATTACACCCGGCTACACTGGACACGCCTCTGTGACAAGAAATGTAACTCAAACGACCAGACGTTCTCCGCCGGTGGGTGTGGACGTCTGGGCACGAGACTAGGGCTGGAGGCCTGGGAAAGAGGCTAGGAGAGTGATATTATTATTATTGCGGTCACTCTATTGTAGTCTTGTGCCCAGCCGGAAACCTACGTGGAATATCCGTCTGGTGACTTTAAGCAACATTCTCAGTCTTCATTTAATATTCATAGCACAGCTAACCGCCTGAAACCGGACAGAACAGGAAGTCCTACGCATGAAGTAATAGCAAGAGGAATTTACAACTTCTCGCTCCTAATGAAGACAAAATTGAATTCTCTACGATTTCATTGGCAGTCTGAAATTCCTGCCTAATAGTTAACAAATACTGAGGTTTCTGCGCAAGTCGCCAGACCCTCTTTCCCATGAGGGGTGGGGTCTTGGCATGAGACTACTCTGTGGCTCATCCATGACACCGGTGCTGATGTGTTCTGTTTCACGACCCACCAGCTGGCAGCCCCCCAACAAGAGGTCTGTGTGGAGGTCAGGGAAGGAAGCAGTGCTTCAGAGAGAGTGATTGCCAAGGTAAGCCACACCCACATACACACCCACAAACTCACAGCATGCTCACATGATCACTCACGCACTTGTACACCAAGAGCACACGATGACATCATCATCATCTAAAATGCCTTTCCAGCCATTTTCAGTGTAGGACAGAAGCTAAACATGTTTATTGATTCGCTAAAGTTGCTTGGTTACGTTATCCCGGTAGACAATGATGTCATCATGCACTCTTGGTACACACAGCCATGTTAACAGTTCCTTTCTCATTGCGTGTAGCTTTTTGTTCCTGTGGCAAGTGAAAGAACCTCACTAGATGTCACCATCCAGTGGCTGAGGTAAGAATCTCTTAGTACAACATGTACATTTCTAACACTGCATTAGTACTAATTGTCTTCCACATAAAGGTAAAGTTATTGTTCTATCACTCAGGGACAATGTTGCCACGGTAACAGCCCAAGAGCTCTCTTCTGATTGGACTTGTAGTTTGGACCTCCACTGCGAACAGGAGGCTATTGCCGTCTAGACATACTCAATTTTCAGTGTACCACATGCTCCACAAGCAATGTCCTGTATACTGTATCTTATTGTCAGCCATGTGCCGAAAAAGAAATGCCCCCCTCTCTCTCCATGCTCCCCTCACCCTCCCATGTTTCGCCATCCCAATGCCCCCCCTCTCTCTCCATGCTCCCCTCCCCCTCCCATGTTTCACCATCCCAATGCTCCCCCTCCCTTCCCATGCTCCACCCTCCTGCTGAAAGAAAGTGAATGGAAATGGCTAAATAATGCTCCCCTCTGAGGCTTCACCACACCTCTACGAGTGGGGCTTGCCCAGCCCTGGGGCACCTCTGGAGCCTGCCTGGCCCTGCCACACCCCCTGGGGCACCTCTGTACCCTGCCTGGCCCCGCCACACCCCCTGGGGTATACCTCTGCTGGGGCTTGCCTGACCCTGCCACACTCCCTGACCCTGCCACACTCCCTGGGGCACCTCTCGAGCCTGCTGGCCCCGGCCCACCATACCCCTTGGGGCACCTCTGCTGGAGCTTGCCTGGCCCCGACACACCCCCTGGGGCAACTCTGAAGCCTGCCTGGCCCAACCACACGCCCTGGGGCACCTCTAGCTCTGGAGCCTGCCTGGCCCCGCTACACCCCCTTGGGCACCTCTGGAGCCTGCCTGGCCCCGCCACACCCCCTTGGGCACCTCTGGAGCCTGCCTGGCCCCGCCACACCCCCTTGGGCATCTCTGCTGGAGCTTGCCTGGCCCCGACACGGCGTTCTTGCTGCTAGGCCGGGAGTCGAGAATCGGTATGTACGGAGTGGCCCAGATATATAGTACAGTCAAATTGGAGTCTGACCTTAATCAAATTGCAACACAAACTTTCTCAACTGTTTCCTAGACAGAAAAATGTCGTCTATAACATACTAAAAGTCCCCAAGACTCGTACTCGCCAGTCTACCAATATTACTAGAGGAATGTGTGACCATGGATAATTAAGACTACGTAAACGTAGTCTTAATTATCCATGGTGTGACATTGTGGGGCGAGCATGAGCGAGTGCATGTGCGAAATTAGCTATGTGGAACAGTTGGAGCTACGTACAAGACTGTCATCAGAATGTGACTACATGAGAACAGCTCAGGTCACAGAATATCACACCAAAAGTACACTGTCGCATATGCACCAACAGAGTGAGGCTAGCTGAAGCAGTCTAGCGGCGATATGGATATGGCAGGTATGCATGCTGCCATGGATAATTAAGACACGTAGTCTTAATTATCCATGATGCTGCACACTGGTCCAGCACACCTGTGCTCTGCAGGACACGTACACGTAGCTACAGCTCTGAGGTCAATGAATAGGTAGGTCCACCAGCGCTTTACTGTCACCATTGGGGAGGTACAGAGGTAGGTAGGTCACGATCGATCTGTGTCTTTGACTCTTTGTTGTCGCCATAGTCTCGGTGCCAGCAGACTCTCGCGCACGGCGGAGATTTACGGTACGACGTCCGGAAATGAATGCAATGATTCGTACGTTGCATGCACGCGCCGGATTTACGTATGGGAGACATATCGATGTACATAAGTATCACAGAGTCGGTAGACTCTGTATGTAGGGATTCACAGAGTCGGTAGACTCTGTATGTAGGGATACGACGTACACGCAATATAATTATGCTAATACAAAAGAATCTCTCCAAATCTCAGAAACGGTACACTTGAGCTAAGCCTTTATAACAACATACCGTTCATCTTCGAGTGTTTTCATGACCAACAAGACTCCTCGCGTCGCGAAAAACCGTCGTGAAAGTACCACACCAGGTACTCGCCAAACGGGCAAATTGTTTTTCTTTCTTCTTTCTTTCTTTCCGAGGGGCAACCGCACTCCTGGTAGCCGCGTTGGAAACGGTTGCAACTTGCTGGACGCGCAACCGTTCGGTATTGCAGCTCATTCCAATTAACGCACATGTCACGTGAGGACCATGCTCAGTCGTCGATCGATATGTCGAGTCAGCAAAGGCGTCCAAAAGTAAGGCAAGAGCTTATTACAGTGCTAACAACTTGGCCAGCACGGTGAGTTTCGGCATGTAAGCGTCAGTCAACGATAGCGATCACGGCTGTGTGGTCAGAATCTTTGTGGGGCCTTCATAAGACTGTACTGGCAACCAACGTCGAAGACAGCGATCGAGCAATGGCGGCCGACCGTATGACAAAAGCGCTTGTATCTCTGCCACCAAGGTGAGTTACAGCACAATTATTTTGATTTTGTGTCACTGCATCATAGCGATCACGACAGTGTAGTCAGAATCTTTGTAGGCCATTCGGAAGTAGTCAAACGTTTATTATTTAGATTACATTACGCGGCACAATTTTTCCTATACCAGGAGTGTCATTTCTTGAGACGGGTTACCTCAGCTTCACCTCAATCTCCCATGATGGTTTTCGCATGAAACAGCAGCATTTTACACCGAGCAGTGCACCAGCCCATCGCTTTTTCGTAACCTCCAAGTCTTCACCAGGCGGCTGCAGCTGCCCAGTCAATAACTATGGCTTCTTTAGTCACGCCATTTTCTCGTTTCTACGCATGCGCGATCACTTAGTAACGATACGTAATTATTACTCAAGATGGTGAGGCCTCATACCGAATATGCTAGCCAAGTGTCTGGAACCCTTACTTGCAAAGAGACATCCAACAACTGGAACGAGTGCAGAAGTTTGCACTACGAATGTGCTCAAAGCGGTGGGACTTAGGATATGAGGAATTGCTCAACCTTTTCAACATCCCTAACCTTGAGGATCGTAGGAAGTACCTAAATCTGTGTACAATGTATAAAATAGTTCATGACCATGTATATTTTCCTTACGGTGTGTTTGTACCCAGAGCCACTACACTAAGGTCTGCATCTAAGTTAGTCTTTCATCAACCATTTGCTCGCAATAGTTCGTTTTTACATTCATTTGTCCCTCACACTTGTGCTTTATGGAATAAACTACCTGCCAATATTACGCATGCATGTACTCCGTCAGCATTTAAGTTTTCTCTTACTAATTGTTTGTATCGCAATAGTTAACTATTTTTTCGTTGGGTATACTTAAGTTAGCCTGTGGCTACTGTATGTCCTTTGCAATGTCTATATATTGCATAAATTTTCATATAAAAATTAAAAAAAGATCGCTGAATTAGAAGTGCCTCGTGCCGTTGTGCTGTCAATCGTTATTCTAAACTCTTCAGACAGGGAGCGCTGGTTTAGTTTCCATCCAGAAAAGGGTTGACTATGATTCTTCAGCCAACGCTGGCAGTGTAAATACGTATACCAAAGCAAGGGCCTGTGAGGACACTGACTTCTGCTCTGTGATGGCAAATTTCAGCTCAAATATGCGCCTACTGCTAAAAAAAATGACAGTAATCAAAAACATTTAAAATGTAACAGGATGTAGGGATACCAGAACGGCAAAAAGTAAGGGAACAAAGGTAGGGATGATCACACAAAACAGTGAAGTATACAATCCCCCTACATATCTTTCTTCATTATACACGTATATGGAAAAAGATCTCTGTAGGGG
>OZ007514.1:3149988-3238426 GCA_963931865.1 Axinella damicornis | reverse complement strand
GAGACGGGTAGGTTTCAACTTCAAACTGAATCTGAAGTCCTAGGGCCAGATCCAGCATGACTTCATGGTACTGAAAACAACCAACTGTGGTTGTCTCTGGCGTAAGAGTCGACTGAATCTTTTAGGTGACCTCTGAAGGAAAACTGCTTGTAGTAATGTCCTTGCTGTCTACTCAACCCCCCCCCCCCCCCCCCCCCCCCCCCCCCCCCTTCTGATTAGGAGAGTATGGGTGAAAAAGTTCCCCTCCAAGAATATAGATAGAACACATGCACACACACACTCCTGTGTACACGCACACACAATGCACACATGCATGCACATGTGCTCACTCACAATGCACAAATAGACCAGACTAGCACGTGAAATCATCACAATGCACACGAACATGCATACACACACACACGTTCATGCACACACACAATGCACACCCACACAACACAGAGGTGTATGTTGATGAGAAGAAGCAGACGTACGCAGACATGGGCTATCGTCGGTTCAACTGGATCACCATCTGGCCATCTCTGCTCAGCAAGATATCACGTACCGCCATCGGGAAAGTATGTCTCTCTGTATCATGTGTGTGTGTGTGTAGACACTGCATACGTCAATGCGAGTGTGCATTTGTGCTTGCGTGTGTAACAGGAGGTTGATGGAAGCCATTTGACCCCGAGTCAAACACCGGCTCATCTCTTGCCTAAGTTGCTACTGAAGGTGCTTGCCATAGCACTAGAGAACACTAGCTTACAAGACATTCTGGACAGGGGCAGACGACTGTTCTCACGTTCTTTTGTACTAAATTTGCAGAGAGACCTTTGGAGAGAAAAATTACGAGTGTTGACGACTTTCTTTGCCTAGCTGATTAATGCTCTGAGTGGAAGTCTATTTTCATCAGACCTCCCATAGGGAGCTGCCCAGCGTCCGACTGCTCATGCAAGCTACTAAGGGGGCAATAGCTAGCCTCGTCCCCAGGCCTCACGGCTGCAAGATAGAATCTGTGCGGAGGCCTGGGAATGAGACTAGGTAGTAGCTGAAAGCGAGCGAAGCTACTTGTGCATGTAACTAACTAACTATGCCTGCATGTTTTGTAGCTGAGGCTGAGGCTGTGTGTACACACAATCATAGTGGTGTCTGTGACGTGATTGACACTGATAACTAGAAGGACATAAAAGGCTGTTTATACAGCATAATCATCATAAGCTCCATTGAAGAATGTGCGATTAATCGCGTATTGTGTTGTGTACTTGAACTACCTGTACCATAAACAATGCAAAAACTGTAAAGTCATTAATATTATGACAAACTTTAGCAGGTGTTCTTCCGTCGCTAGTGACTCACTGCCTCATGTGCCTCACCTGTTTGAGCCTATGACCGTGCTTCGTCGCTGTGAGGGGTCTAAACAATCAGCATTTTTGGCTATCAGCAACTGTTGTAGTACCGATTCTCATACTCTGTTCGAGAGGCAACACACAATTGGTAGGCTAGTGCAACAGGTAGGTCCAACTCACTTTTCAAAATGATGCTTCAGGCGGATCTTACTCTCGCCCTGCGTGTGGATTGCATCCACCAGGTTGTACCTACTTTATCGAGGTAGACCAAATTTTTTGTTGCCGGCACGCAGGGGGGAGCCTGGATACGAGGCTTCTTGAAACTTGCGCACCTACTTACAGAACACATAATATTCTAGATCTGGTGTCACTACTAGCTGAAATCTCTCATGATTGGTCAGTACCTCGCGTATACTAATGACATACGCTAGACCTCTCGCTCTTCCTTACACCCCACACCCGGAGTAAGAGAATTCTAGTCTAGCTCGATAGACTATATATGTCAGACCTCTCAACTTTCACTATTTGGTAGTGAGACTCACTACATTTGCCCTTAACGTTACTATATACACAATTTATCTTATGTAGTACATATTTATATTGGCCATCTCACTACGAAACCCAGTCAATGTTTGAGAGGTCTGCTATGTAGCTACAGCTTATGGCTAGCTTACAGCTTGCTCCAATTACTGCACATTAAGTGACACCCCATACTGCCTCATTCCCAGGCCCTCCCAGACCTTCTGCGCATATGACGGTCTGGGAACAAGACTAGCTTACAGCTTGCTCCATCAAGTGACACCCCATACTGCCTCATTCCCAGGCCCTCCCAGACCTTCTGCGCATATGACGGTCTGGGAACAAGACTAGCTTACAGCTTGCTCCATCAAGTGACACCCCATACTGCCTCATTCCCAGGCCTGCGCCATGTTCTGTTGTACGAAGAACCCCACTTTCCGTACTGCAAGCAACAAAAGGTCGGCTTGTTCCCAGATCTGCACCGCTTTCAGTTGCACGTACTGCAAGTGATGAAAAGCTGGGCAGGGGCCTGGGAATATTATTTTGCTAAGATTTTGTATATCGATTATAATTTGTACCCACAAGGCTTATTAATGAACCGGGTAAGGCTATTCTGGTGCAGGGATGTAGCGTACATTCATGATCACACACCCACCCACATACACATGCACACACACATGCACGCACACACACACATGCACACACACATACACATTCACACACACATTCACACACACACACATTCAGGCTCGCTCAAAGAACATTGATGGAAACTTGTCAGGGGATGGACTACAAAATGGAGGGCTACTGGTTGTGAGCAAGGGAGCGGGAAAAGTGCTACTGAACCACCATGAGGAGAACCCTGGTGACCACGTTGCTAATGATGTCATCCTCCAGGCTCTGGGCATCAGTGAGCCTCCCCCCTCCAGGTTAGCAGCACCAGAGAATTAAATTAATTTGACGCAGCTTGCAGCCCAGTTGATATTTTTGTGGGTACATAGTTTGCAGCTATAGGTGGTCCAGATCTTGAATGAATGTGTCTCACTCCTTGACTTTCCCTGAAAAGCTGAAAGAGGGTCTGGTGTTCTGAGCAACGTTTGTTGTCACATGGGGCTGGGCCGTATTACGTAAAGAATGTCAAATCCGGAACTCGAGTTAATTCTGATGCCTCATGCATAATATTATAGACTACTACACAGCACAGATCACAAAAGCTCAAGAGGGCAACAAAGTCTACAGGTAACAGCCAAGAATAGGCTGCGAAACAATAATGACGTTTTCACTATCTCCAATTCAGTTCAAAATACAATTGGCTACGTCATGGAAGTGTTCTGCAGTCTGATTGGAGGTCTCAAATGCACTTACAAGAAGTGCCGCTCAGAACACCAGACCTAGCTTCTTTGCACGTGTGTAAGGTCTGGGCATGGGACTATTGAGAATTAGACGTGTAGAGTGAGACCAAAACCCTGTATTAACCCTTTAAGACCTAACGTTGCATATCTGCAACGTGAGACTTTCAGCTTCATGATGTCACATCCGGCAATGTCCTTGAGAGATAGGCTCTGCGCCAGCAGAAAGGGCGGGGCAGGGGGAGGTGGGTGGGTGCACCCGAAGGGTGCAAACAGCATGGCCGCGTTTGGGCTCAGCTTTGAACGGCCCTTGGTTGGAGCCAGGTAGGCCATTTCTCGGGTTTTAAGCATAAATGGACTTAGAAAGTAGCTGTCTTGCCTTGTAGGCCCTCCATTTCCAGTGTTCATGGTCAGTTTTTTAGCTACGGCAGGTTGGCTACTTCTCGGGAGGCTTGATTGCAAGTTCGTTAGTTGGTGGGTGTGGTTAAGTCACGTATATGCTTAGTGTAGCTGAAATTACCTGTGTGAGCAGTTTCGAGCCCAGCAACGCCAGGGAACAGAAAATAGGGTATGTTTAAGTGTTCTATAGACTGAAAATGACCTAGAGAAATAAATTTAGGCCCTAAAGAGTTAATTAATACTGAGAGGCTTAAGCCTTGATCCCAGGCCCGAGACGGCTCGGGCCTGGGAACGAGGCTGGAGAGGCTTATGATTAAGAGTAACGCAATAATTTCCACACAACCATATGCGACCCTGTCTCTTAAGCTGTTTCTTATGGTTGGAAAAGAGTTAACAACTTGGTTGCATGGGGAACTGCTGGATTATAGCCATGCATCCTTCCTCCCCTTAACACACGTGCAGTGAACCAGCTGCCTCTCCCGAGGCAGAGATGGAAGAGAGCAAGAATGTCCCTTCTGCAGAGCCAAAGGCGGAGTCTGTGGACGACCAGGATGCCAAGAAGACAGATTAACTACAGTATTGTTGTCAACTTTGTGTTATCATATTGTGTGGGACTTCTGTAGCTGTGTGTTTATGACATCACACTGGAAAACTCCATATATGGAGGTCAGTGTGACTGAGGATGTATACACCAACTTGGAAAGTTCCTGCATGGCAGTTCGTTTGTATTTTAAAGACCTCATTCATGTGACCATGGCAACCGACAATTCCATTCAATGTGTGTGTGTGTGTATGTGTGGGGGGGCTAGACTGCCAAAAGGTCTGTCTGGAGGTACCTCAATGGAGGGGCCGTGGTGTGAAGCAACTGAGAAACAATTAAGTAATATGAATCAATGCATGCCATGCAAGAGCAGAATGCTGAAGTTGGACTTCAGCCATACTGAAGTTCAACCCCACTTGTATGGATTTGAGGAATCATGTTTGTTTTATGAGCAACCACTCTATATAATTGAATCCCTTGAACATTCATGCTCATGTCTCTTGGCTAGTTGTTCAAAACCTACATGAACCATGTCAAATTGTACCTGCCTCCAGGATAGTAGTTTTGAATAGGTTCAATTGACTCTCCACTGTTATACCCGAGGAATCATAATTATGATTATGAAGGTTCAACCACAACGAACCCTCTCGTCCACTGTTGTACCTGACGAATCATGCACAGTCTACCTTGATCTACTGTTGCACCTAGCAACATCATCTAAGACAGCTGCACCCACACTCAGCTTGACCAATAGCATAGGCCTACCACTGTGACACTGTTTGGTCTACTTTGTTGATTGCATAATCTGCTGCTCATTGTGATTCTCCAATCTCTCATTTCCACTCAGTTTGAGTAGCCTGACAGTGCTGGCCTCGTCCCCAGGGCGTTGCCTGACAGTGCTGGCCTCGTCCCCAGGGCATTGCCTGACAGTACTGGCCTCGTCCCCAGGGCATTGCCTGACAGTACTGGCCTTGTCCCCAGGGCGTTGCCTGACAGTGCTGGCCTTGTCCCCAGGGCGTTGCCTGACAGTACTGGCCTTGTCCCCAGGCTGTTAGGCCTGGGAATGAGGCTACAACAAATCCATTGTGCTTCCTATACAATGCATTTACCATCCAATTCGGGAACAAGACGGTCAGACGAGGCTATGTGCCACCTAGCCTCGTACCAAGGCCTGGGTACGAGGCTAGGTGGCACACAGGTGTGTAATATACACTAGCACTAGGGTTGGGCAATAATTGCGATGTTGCAATAATATTATACTGCTGCAATTATTGTATCGCATGAGTTTTAGAATACCAATACTATCACAGTCGCAATGTCCTTGAACTTCTAGCATAACAACATGATTTTGAATCGAGGTCATTTGTACACCACTGCTTGAAGAATAATGACAACCAGTAGAGACAAGCAATATTGGCAGTAATCGCTGGACGGCTTCAGGCAATAATCACAAGTTACGATTCATAGTATTGCCCAACCCTAAACTAGCACTCAAGCTGGCTTGAACTACTGTGCATGATATCCTCATTGCAGTGGCAAAGATGATGTCATCATACACGTTTGTGTAGTGGGAAACCCCCCCACTAGATGGACCTGACAGTATAACTATTACCAATTCATCCTGTGCAGGTTACCATGACAACCTAGGCAGAGTTTAGTAAGTGCACTCTAATTTAAAAAACTACTACCCAACTGTGACATCCCAGGTCGGTTCGCAAGCATGCATGTGCACTAATAAGAATTTTGCCATTTTGCGTACAAACATATGAAAGATAATAATACATAGGAGACATACTTGTACCAACATTAATTTTAAACTTTAGATTTAGAACAGTAATAGTGTTGATAACTTACAGATTCAGCCCTAAAGTGGCCAGGCAAATACGACCAACATGGCCGCCATGGGCCAAAAAAAAAAAGAGTTCCATTCGTTTGCTCCGTCTGATTGGCTGATTACTTGGGCATGTTCTTCATTTGGATAGCACACTCTTCACCCATGGCAGAGATAACCGTGACCAAAAGCTGTTCTCCAGCATCGAATTTGGACTGAATATCTTTTCCCAGATCACCTTCGGGCACACGAATGTCGTCACGTACCTCGCCATTGTCCCCCATGAGACTCAGAAAGCCATCATTTATATCAATCAACTGGAGGTAGTGGTAAAGAGGAGGAATGGGGTGGGTGGGGAGAGGAGTGGGGGGGAGAGGAGTTCATTTAGGTCTTTCTACCCTTGACGTCACTCACGTGAGGAAATGTACCAGGCTCTCCCCGCTTTACTGTACTGCAAGCGACAAAAAAGCTGGGTATGGGACTGGGAATGAGGCTGTAATACCAACAAAAGGCCACATGACTCAAAAGTGTGGTCAGCACAGTGATTGCCATGCATGTACAACAATAACCCATATCGTCGTATTCGGTGAGTGATTTCGGCCAAAACACTGGTGAGTCGGACTCTCGGGGGAAAAATGATGTAATTGCTATGATAAACCTTCCCATCATCGCCCTCTCCTCTGGTCTGTACTCGTAGTTCCCTTGGCTTCGAGATGAGATCGTCTTGAGCATGTAGGGCCACAGCTCAACAGAGCGCATCTCAAACCATCATCAGCCACACGAACTTTGCTATGACGAATCGCAACGACTACCAGGAGTGCGGTTGCCAGGGCTTAATTGTGTGTGGGCAACAAGGATCTCAAAACAGAAAGAAGAGGGAAGGTTCCAGGTAGCCTCGTTCCCAGGCTGCTTTCTCTCCTCCCATGAGGCCTGGGAACGAGGCTAGGTTCCAGGTAGCTAACCGCACATGTCTAGCGTCTAGCTAGCAGGCCATATAGGGTGACCATATTGTAGAGGCCTGTGTGGCTAGGACGACTCAATCATGACAAAACTCTGTCGGTGTAACCGTTGTGAACCGATTGTAATCCTGACCGGTTAATACCGCCAGTTAATGAACGGGTCGTCCGGTTTGTAATCCGGTGGCCTGCTTTTGATAAATGCGTGGAAGCAAGTCCCATTTAAAACTGGGCCGAATGGTTTATAAACCAGCCAATCCGTTTATAAACTGGCCGAACGGTTTATAAGCAGGCTGAACTGTTTATAAACTGGCTGAACGGTTTATAAGCAGGGCGAACAGTTTATAAACGGTTTATAAGCAGGGCGAACAGTTTATAAACAGTTTACAAGCAAGGCGAACAAACAGTCTGGCAAAATGAAATCGAGCCATAACATAAAATGCAAGCCAGAAATGTCCAAAACGTTTCAAACCCTATACAGGTCATCTTCAGTGGCAATGAGACTGCTGTTACAAAACCGTCAATAGTAGGGTGATGTCATGCACACTTGGTCAGGACAGGAAGCTATGTGCACTCGATTAACCACTTCCTCACGCTCATGCGAGATTAGGTACCCAGGTCCTCCCTCCCTTTCTGTTGAGGACTTGAGAGGCCTGCGAACAAGGCCAAACAAGGGTACAGATCCATTGCACTTACATCACCTTTCTGTGGCACTAAAGCTTGTGCCGTCATCTTGATGTACCGTAATACATTGGTCTTATATGCAGTATTGATTGAAACGTGCCCTGCATCACTGGTATGTGTTAATATAGCACTAATAGCCTATACATATATCAATCGCATTTCGTTCGATTCAACACATACTAGAAGCATTGCTGATTGTGTTCACCAAGATCGCCATAGAGGCTGCTATATCCAAAAAAGAAAACAGCCACCCAAATTAGTGCAGCCATCCATATTATGAAAATGATGACATCAGCATAACCTGCAGTACTAGACACTGTCATTTAGGAGGGGAAGGGGGAGGGACAGCATGAGGGGGAAGGAGGGGAAAGGGGTGGGGGGAGGCGAGGGGCAGCATGAGGGGGAAGGAGGGGTAAGGGGTAGGGAGGGGGAGGGACAGCATGAGGGGGAAGGAGGGCAAGGGGTGGGGGAGGGGGAGGGACAGCATGAGGGGGAAGGAGGGCAAGGGGTGGGGGAGGGGGAGGGACAGCATGAGGGGGAAGGAGGGGTAGGGGGTAGGGAGGGGGAGGGACAGCATGAGGGAGAAGGAGGGGCAAGGGGTAGGGGAGGGGGAGGGACAGCATGAGGGGGAAGGAGGGGCAAGGGGTGGGGGAGGGGGAGGGACAGCATGAGGGGGAAGGAGGGGCAAGGGGTGGGGGAGGGGGAGGGACAGCATGAGGGGGAAGGAGGGGCAAGGGGTGGGGGAAGGCAAGGGGCAGCATGAGGGGGGAAGGAGGGGTAAGGGGTAGGGGAGGGGGAGGGACAGCATGAGGGGGAAGGAGGGGCAAGGGTTTGGGGAGGGACAGCATGAGGGGGAAGGAGGGGCAAGTTAACTGTGCAGGGGCTATACAGCAGGACATATTAGCTGCTCGCCTAAGTACCATAGGCGCTCAAATTATGCGTCCTTTCTAATTCTGCGTCAAAATTCAAGTCTCAAACTGATAATTTCCATTAATGCGTCGCACTCCAGGGACTCATTTCCCATTATTGCATAACACAATCATAACGGCAGCATGGCAGCTAGCTCGAAGCGCACACAGTACAGTTGAATGGCGAAGAGGATGCATCACATCACTGCCTGTGAACGTTGATGTATAAAGACACAGTTGCGATATGGCTGGGACATCAGTGAAGGTACAAGAAAGCAACTCACTTATGTATTCCTTGCCCCAGGATACGGACACCGTGTAGGAGAAAAGGCAGCGACAGTCCGACAACCGGGAACAAACACAACTGCTATGCAATAGCTTTGCCTACACTCGTCTGACATTAGTACCTAGCGCGGTGTTTTCTAATCATGCGTCAAAATTCGTCACCGTTTGGCTGACCAAATTTCTATTGTTGCTTTACATTTCAATTTTTTGAGCGATGCATAATTAGAGCGCCTACGGTAGCTTATTTTCTGTCCCAATGAAGGCTTTTTCAGCATGTAAGCTGGAAGGCGCAGCGGTATCCTTGCAATAGAAGTTTCACCAAACCCTTGTAACAACACTGCCATCTTCGATTGCACCAGTGCAACAAAAAGGTAATAGGATGCTGGACAGAATGATATTACGGCATAGTATCCGTCAGTTTCCAAATTCCCACGGGGAACTGAGCATGCACAAATGGTGTGTACCAGGCTCTTTTTCTCCACCCTCACACAAGAGCCTGGAACGAGGCTACAGGTTAGCATAGTCTCAGAACCAGACCCTTTGCACGGGGAGGAGGAAGGGTCTGGGCACGTGCCTACATTCGAGTTGTCCTCACGGAATGCAATTGTGTGTGGTAATTAGCGATCAGCTGCAATACAATCACAGTCGACCTGCTCGTTGCTCTCCTCAACTTTTGTCAGACACTCACGGGTAATGCAGTACAGCACAGCAATTGGCCGTGTCGAGTCACTGCCGACACTGAAAGCCTGGAGAAAAATCATTTCCCTGATGTCATTCGCAATCAACGCTTCTGATTCGTTAGGTCAACATTCCGACCTGGGGACAACTCGAATGTAAGATGGTGCCCAGACCCTTCCTCCTCCCTGTGCGAAGGGTCTGGTTCCGAGACTAAGGTTAGCATGCGAACACACTCTGGCATACCTGAAAGTCATTACGCCGGACATGAGGCACGTTCATATTGTGAGTAGAGGGACAGATGTCTTCATACTTCTTATTCGTAAAGATATCCATGCCGACTAAGTGGACCTTGGCGTGGCCATGTTTGCCCGTCTTGGAGGTGGACATCTCAACAATCTTACAGGGACGGTTCTTAATGACCACGTGGCCATTCTTACGCAGTGAAGAGCACTGGGCTGGGTACGTCTGAGAGGCACCAGCATCACCTCCCTCGAAATCAGGTTCATCGGCCATGGCCTGTCAGCAGGAGAAAGGGATATTATAGACAACCTTTACATCTGGATTGACCTCATACTGTGAATGCGATTTCCACTTACAGCACATACAAAACCACTGGACAGCTGGCCCAACAGGTACCTAGGTAAATTATGCTGAATGGATACATACCCTTACAGACTTCGTACAATACCCCCCAACGCCTCACACCCAATCCACGGCTCAGCTAGCTAATAGAGTCTTACGGTTTCCTGAAAGATGAACAAATGGTAGAACACTGAAACGATCAAGGCAATCCTACCTAACTCCGTAGGATGCCTCCACTTTTCTCGAGGAACGTGCCCCTTTTTTGCGCATGCGCATAATTGAAGGTCTTATGATCGTAATGAAAAAATGGGTGCGGCTCTATTGCTTCACTATAGCACATGACCGTCGAATAAAGAGCCATTTTAGGCCTAAAGAAGGCGGATGTCCCGGTGGCGCAATGGATTAGCGCATTGGACTTAATTCAAAGGTTGCGGGTTCGAGTCCCGCCCGGGATGTTGTTTTTGTCTCCATTTGTTTACTCTTTTTTTTTCTCCAAGATAACATAATATCTGACCCAATTTCTGACCGGTCGACCACATGCTCATTTCTGATTGACCGAAAAACAATTTTTTAATGGGCCACGTACACGTGTGTAGATTGATGTGCATTGAATAGAGTATAGTTCCCTTCAGGGTGTAGCTCATGTAGCTTAGTCTGAGAGAGCAGTGGTGAGCATGTATCGGGCCTATGGACTGTGGAGGGGAATAATAATGAGAGGCAGCGCTAGGAAGAGTGTCTGCAATACCAGCCAGCTGGCTGGATGTGTTCCATTGACCTGCAGCAGAGGTCATGGCACTAGCAGCCACCCCACGAGTTGTACCGAGGGAGGCATGCCTTCATGCATTGTTTCTATGCACAGTCAGGAGTATCTGAAGCCGGTGAGAAACTTTATGTTTACCCAGCCACCACACCTACAGTTAGTTCACCGTTCCTCCACCTTCCTCCTCATGGGCAAGCAAACACCATCTTTCATCACTTCTTCTCAAGTGCCCGATTGGAGTATTGGTCAGAGTAATGCTAGAAGTAAGCTGCTTCACTCAAAAACTACCGCCACCACACAACTTCTGCCTGAACTCAGCGGCTATAGACATGGCCATGTATACGAACCTAGAGCGACAGGTTTGAATCATAACTGCGCTGTCTCATGTTCAATTCCCAGCTGTTTATCAACTCCCTTCCCACCTGTTGGTAGTCAGGACAATGTGGCACGGTGTGACAGCATATTGAAGAAACGCAGGCGGAAGATGAACAGACACAAGTACAAGAAGTGGAGGAAGAAGACGCGATTTCTTAGACGATCACTTGGAAAATGATTCCTCAAGTTAGTCCATCTGACAAGACAATTATGTGTGTACGTAGTTGTTTCAATACTATGTTGTGTACAGTGGGTTTGTAGCCTGTCTTATCACTACGTAGTCTCGGCCCCAGACTGGAAGCGATCTGCACTGGGGTTGGTTTGGGTCTGGGACTGAGACTAATCAGTACTTACCTCTATAATTATTATGGATAAGTACGCACATTCTTCCTCTTATATAAGAGATGCATGGGGATGGCTGGTGGCCCAGTGGTTAAAGCATTCAACTGCTAATCAAAAGGTTGCAGGTTCGAACCCCACCATTGCCATAGGAGAGATTTTCTCTCTCTCCTGGTAGGAGTAGACTCAGCTCTACCCTTAAAATTGAGTAGGTATGTTCCCCGCATTTTTCACCTGATACAGTTCACACTGCATCCTTCAGAGGGGATGTAAAGCCGTCGGTCCCGGGGTACTGGTTAGTATTAGCAGGAGCTTATGAGCGGCTTCGCCGCTCATAAGCTCCTGGTATTAGCATACAGTTGCTAGTTGCCTCGTTAGTCACTCTATAATATTACGGTGGTTTCTCGTATAGAGAAAGAAAATAAAATGCAACAAGAGGTTTAGAGTTGCAAATATGCGACTGTATTATGCACTGCAACCCACCACTCCTGATTATGCTTGACCTTGTCCTTAACAATCCCCCCCCCCCCCCCCCCCCCCATGATGTCCTCGGTAGATGGCATCGGCACGTTTGTCTTCAAAATGATATAGACCAATGTATGACGTGGGGCAAGTGTTCTCGCAGGAGCAGTCGCAATTGACTGTAGCCTTGTTCCCAGGCGCTCAAGCACCTGGGAACGAGGCTAAATTGACTGTCATTAGAATGTGAACGTTTGTATTGCGTTTATAGGTGGAGTTGCTACATCTGTGCTCAGCTCCTGTTGCTAGCCGTTTACGAGCAGTGCACATTTTCATACCTTTGGTGCCATCATTGTAGGTGCTCCATTCCCATGCACTGTGTTTGCTCCGCAGGGCCGGACTCTGTTGGCCCAGCACACATGGAGCGTGTCCTCTGGCAACATATACAATCATGACATCGATTGGGCTGCGCTGATTACCGGAGATTGGCCCAATTTCATGCAGGACCTTCCTGAATTTTGACCAGATCTGAATGTTGGCACATCACACACCAACACAATGTGCATGCATGTGTTTTTTAGGATCCAACCAGAGTACCAATTACCCATCTAGAGGGGGTGCATATAAATGGAGGGGGTGTGGCACCACTAGTACATTTTCTATGGCACGTGGAGCTAGTATTATAGATGCCTCTATAGTTAGACACAATCAAGTGTAAAAGCGATATGCAGCATAATACTAAGAAGTTGCTGTGTCAGCAAATAAAGTATACACCATGCGGATCGAGTAAATAAGTCTGTCAAAAATCACAACTGTCCAAAATATAGGATTTTTAGATCGAGGAACTGAATTTATTATTGCATTGTTCCAGGCCTAATGCACCACCATTTGATCATTAATAAGCTTGCACAGGGCTATAACCATTGGGGGGAGGGGGGATTAGCTCTTTCTGCCTCATGCAATACTAATTGCACGATACACCATGTCAATTGCAACTGTTGCATGCGTACAGGCCTTCCTGCCCCTGTACATGATTGCATGTACTTCCCATTGGACCATTTCCACCACTTCCCGTGCACAACAGCTTTGAAACTGCATTTTGCACTAAAATTAATGGGTGTGGTCTGGGACATTATTTACGGAGTTGAATGTTGACATCAATACAGTATCCAGCTGTGTAATAGAACAATGTCATGCATGTACACTGAAACATATATACCAGTGTTCCCTACCGCGGAAGATCCAAGGAAACATCTTGTGCTTCCATTAGTACTAATTATGTACAGTCATGCATTAGTGTCATTTTCTTTCCGATAGCAGTCGAGTGCTACGCCTGGTCCCCTTGATGGTACGGACAGGCTTAGCTCTCCGTCGCTGGGTGGGTTTTTTCTCCTCGAGCTCTTTTTGTGGAAAGGGAGTGTTAGGAGGGGTGATGAGGGAGATGTCCTCGTCCGTGGGTTGGGCATTAGAGGAGGGGTGCACACTGCGACGAGACCTGAGTGATCAAGGTTTATTATATTAGGCATTTCGTACTCCATTATTATAACACAATACAGTGAAACCTGTCTAATGCGGTCACCTGAGGGCCAAGTATATTTGGCCTCAGTAGAATATAGGTGACCTCTCTAAAGCGGTCGTGTGAAGTTTTAGTGTGATACACAGCATGTGCACAAGCACACATTTCACTGCACTGTTTATACTGCAACTCCACAATGGCCAGAGGCTACAGTACAAGGGAGCAGTGCCTTCAGGGCATGGAGAGCTAGAGCAGCTACATGTAGAGTCGAACAGTGAGCGTAATTGACTCATCTCTACACTCAAACTCACACTAGCTAGATTACATACTTATAAGCACATGGTCATGTCACATGTATGCATGCAGATACGTGTAGAAAAATCATTCCTACGCCTATGTAAGCTACACTGTGTGCGCCTAGTCTCGTTCCCAGACCCAAACAACCCCAGCGAAGATCGCTTGCAGTACCCCGCGAGATACTGCAAGCGATCTTCGCTGGGGTTGTTTGGGTCTGGGAACGAGACTAGTGTGCGCCTATGTAAGCTACACTGTGTGCGCCTATGTAAGCTACACTGTGCGCGCCTATGTAAGCTACACTGCGCGCGCCTATGTAAGCTACACTGTGCGCGCCTATGTAAGCTACACTGCGCGCGCCTATGTGTGTGCACCTATGTACGCCTACTAAGCTACACTATATGTAACCAAGCTGGTATCCACAGGTACAATGTAAGTAGCAAATGTAAGCTGTGGCACACACACAGCACTGGGCTATCATAGATGGCAAAATGCTGCAGCTGCAATATTGTACAGTAGCCTCGTTCCCAGTCCACGCCCAGCTTTTTGTCGCTTGCAGTACGATAAAGCGAGCGTAGGACTGGGAATGGGGCTAATAGTACAGCAGCATCATGAATGTGCTGCAGCTGTCCAAATTTGGCAAATGCTGCTGCAGCTGCAATCTAGCTCAAGTTGATGCCTAATATGGGATGTGCAGATCATCGCACCTTGACCTTGTCTGTTTCTTCGCTCCAGTCCTGACGGTGGCTGCTTCCTCCTCCTCTGCTGCCGGTACCCACTGCAGTTCCTTCACTTTCTGCTTCCGGGCAGCTGACCTTGTGAGGGGTGGTGAAAACACGAACGATGCTAAAGACGTGGGCACTGGTGTACCCTCCTGCACCAAGCTAGCAACAGGTGGCCCGGGGGGAGAAACTTCAGTCGGAACAGAGAAACTAAACTGTTCTTGCACCAGTTTTTCATCAATGGGGGCAACAGGTGGAGGAACGATCATTGTTGCTGATGGGACAGCCTTCATGGTGCTAACTTTTTGGACAGGTGTGGCAGTGCTACGTCTTCCTGTCGTAGTTGTTACCATAGCAACCTGTCCTGGTGAGGTTGTCACCTGATCAACTGCTAGGGGGCTCCTGGCATATGAGGTGTTTGTTTGCTTTGCTGCTTCAATATACGAGGCCAATTTCTTCTTCTTACTTTCAATAATCTCGGAGGCTAGCAGGGGTGTGAAGAGACTGGGCTTGTTTCCAGACGAGGGTGTCCTTGAAGTTGAGACGAGGAGAGGAGTGGATACCGCTGGTGGGGTTTGTGAGTGGAGAGACGCATGGGAGGAAGGACTACCACGTACCTCGACAAGCATTTGTGAGCGGAGAGACGTATGGGAGGAAGGAGTGCCACGCACCTCGACAAGTGAACCAATGCTCTGTCGAGTTAGTCTCACTGACACCTCCGGGAGAGTCGTCTTGGACAAAGATGGAGGAGGGAAGGGGGACTTCTGCGAGGCAGGCATTTGGATTTCCTCTGTCACGGCTTCTACGGAGGTATCATGGTCCATGGTGAAAGGTGTTTCCTCTGTCATGGGCTCCTCGGCGGTATCCTCGCCCATGGTGAACGGTGGGGTATCAATGTTGTCCATTGGATCTTCCGGAGGCACGTTGGTCTCAGGCTCCTTCGACGCAAAGAGTTTCAGTATGGGTTGCGGGGGGGATGGCGTGGAGGAGGATGCAAGGGGGTTGGAGGGTGAGAGAGTGTGGGAGGAAGCAAGTGCAAGTTCTGACGGTGACTCTGCTGGGGAGAGGAACAAATCCGAGTCGTCGTCACTGGGGAGGGGGGTAGTCATTGCAAGAGAAGTCGTGACGAGGGAAGAGGGCTGGGAGGGAGCATAAGGGGTTGGCAGTCGAGCAGGCATCCTAGGGGAGATAGAACGTTTACAACGATGCATTATGACATCATTGTGATGTATGATGATGTAATTGGTAATATGATTACATCATAATGATTGTCTGATGTCATGAAGTCACAATGTCAGATGTCATGATGTCACAATGTCATGTAATGATGTCACAATGTCATGTAATGACATCACAATGTCATGTAATGACATCAGAATGTCGTGATGTCAGATGTCATGATGTCATATTGTCATGACATCATCTTACAATGTCATGTTACAATGTCCTGTCACAACATACGTCACGATGTCGTGATGTCATGCCACGATGTTGCGATGTCATGATGTAAAGCGCCTACAGCACAACAGTTGTGTACAAGCTACCTAACCCACCTACCTGGGAGGGTGGCCGTGTGGTGGGGACTCCGGGGAAGGCAGAAGAGTACCCTCAACAGCAAACCTGCACGTGGGACAGAGAACACTTGTTGGGGCAACCACAAGCATGACGAGCAAGTTGAGTTATGGGCACATCTCTATCAATATACATGTAATTATAGTCTGTGTACATCTTATTGTTTACTACTTTGTGTTCTGTCTTCAACATGTTCAACAATCTGACTTGGCTGCAATAACTGGGACAGTCACGGATGTTTGTCGGACAGCTGTTGACCCTTGTAATATAAAATACACTGCAAAAAATTGAGCATGTGCACTGAGAATGTGATGGAGTTCAAAATTCAAACTATCGCCAAGTGTAATCTCATTGGATGATAGGCCTGCGATCCGTACCGTCTTGTTGCAAGATCCCTGCAAAAGCGGTAGCTATAGTACTACAAACGACTGTAAACAACTGCTTTGGCTCCTGATTACTAGGAGGACCCGGGTAACACGGTGCACAGAGAGACTAGTGGCCCCTCCCTCTCTTATATCCCATCCCCTTACATCTTAATGCTGCTTGACAAGTTTGGGAAGATGGCTAATTAGCCCTCACCACACACACACACACAACACCACACACACATACACCACACACACCCACACCCCACAGACAGTCATACTAGCCTCGTTCCCAGGCGCTCAGTAATTACCGAGCTAGGAACGAGGCTAACAGTCATACATACAGACACATACACACACACACACACACACCGTATTTTCCGATGTACTACAGAGGCAACTTTCTGTTCCTCCTCATCCCCCTTCTGGTGATCCTCCCTCCCTCCTCCCCCCTCCTCCTCCTCCTCCTCCATTTCTTGTGAGGTGTCAGTGGAGGCAGGCTTCACTTTGAGGATGGAAGGAGGTGTGGCTATAGCTATCAAGTGGTGGGAAGGGGTTGGACGAAAGACCGAGTGTGGGGTCTGAGGGAACAAGGTGTGTGTGTGTGTGTGTGTGTGTGTGTGTGTGTGTGTGTGTGTGTGTGTGTGTGTGTGTGTGTGTGTGTGTGCGTGTGCGTGCGTGTGTGTGTGTGTGTGTGTGCGTATGTGTGTGTGAGAGAGATGTTTGAAAGCAGGACCTATGATCACGTACAGACGGCTGAGAGGTAAGAAAGCTGGTGTACCTACATGTAGATGGCATTCTACAAGTCAGCTTGAAGGCTACATGGAGCATCAATCTTGATAATTGCATTCTCAGCACAATCAGCGATTTCAATTACACCCTCGCCGGACATGTCTCTGCGACAAGAAATGTAACTCAAGCTGCCAGGCATTCTCTGCCGGTGGGCGTGGACGTCTGGGCATGAGATTAGGAACCCTGAGACCATGCATACCTTGGGCAGAGGGGTCCTGATGATGGAGTCGTCGAGGCAGCTTATTCCCGACTGGCTGCAGCGGAGAACAGTAAAAATGAAAGTGAGGGTGCAACTTACAAGTACACATATGAAATATTTTGCATCGGTTTGCATAGACAACGGCTAAACTATACTCAGTGTTAGGCGGGCTATGTTAGCCAGGCCACTCCCAGCTTTCCGTCGCTTGCAGTGCTGCAAGCGACGAAAAGCTAGGAGGGGAGGGACCTGGGAATGAGGTTATGGCTGCGTACTACGTACTACAGTTGACAATAACTCAGTATTCTAGGGTGACAGACCAGTATAACTCAGTAAACCATGAAGACCAATTCTTAGTATCTATGTTGTGTTAACTACTAGTATAAGTCAGTAAATCACGAAGACCAGTTCTTGCATAACTCAGTATTTTGTATTTTTACTAGTTCTAGGTGTGTGAACTACACTCTTGAATGACTCAGTATATTCTTGCATGTATAACTCAGTATTCGTGGGAGTCAGACCAGTATGTAACTCAGTAAATCATGACGACCAGTTCTTGCATAACTCAGTATTCTCCAGTGTTTTATTACAGGTGTGCAAATGAATGACTCGGTTTTTGTAAGGGTGTCAGACAGGGCGTATAACTCAGTAAATCACGAAGACCAGTTCTTGCATAACTCAGTGTTCATACTAGTACACTAGGTGTTCAAACTAGACTGCATACGTTGGATCCTCACCTCGACATGGAGACCATCCTCTCACGGAAGATTTGCATGTGGCTCATGAAGCTGGAGAGGGCAGAGTTCTCCGGGAGGGAGGGGGTAGGGAGCGGGTGGATGGGGGTGGGCTGCACCAAGTGGGGACCTTTCCTACGTACGTAAAGAGAAGAGAAGCGACCTTCAGCAAGATATGGACACCGAACCTTCAGAAAGATCAAACCTTCATCCCATTCCTACGACCCCACAGAAACATTAGAATGTAAATGGAGTAAAAGAGGCCTTTGACAGGAATGAGGTCAAGGATGGAGAGAAGGCGAGACCGAGGGAGTCATTCTGTGCGGGCAACATGATAGTGCTCAGAACAGCACAAACACTGAGAGCCCAGTATATTCTCTCACAGCAGTTGGATCTTGGGACGACATGAGGAATGAATGTATCTGGTGGGGGACTGCACCCCACCCTGACTCCAGTTCATGCAATGTTGGTTTAAGATTATCACCACACCCGACCATACCTGACTTTCCGGACAGAGAGGGGTGTGGAAAGGAAGGGAGCGTGCTTCAAGTCAGACAAACTGGAACCCTCGCTGCAGAACAAAGGACAGTGTATCCAAATAGGATATGGCTTGGCATAGCAAATTGGAAGTCCTACGTGTTCAGAAAATAAAAGCACCATGTGCCAAATAATGGCACACACGTACTCTCTCTCTCTCTCTCACACACACACACACACACACACACACTTCATACACTTGATACAACCTACCTCCTAAATGGACTCAAGGGTTCTGCTGGCATAGACCTGCATACACAACACAAACACAGCATTGAGCTCCCTCAAGATGGTCCCCCCTCCCTCCCTCCCTCCACCCTCCCTCCCTTCCTCCCCTCCCTCCTTCCCTCCTCCTCCCCTCCCTCCCTCCCTCCCTCCCTCCCTCCCTCCCTCCCTCCCTCCCTCCCTCCCTCCCTCCCTCCCTCCCTCCCTCCCTCCCTCCCTCCCTCCCTCCCTCACCTAGCCTCCTCTCTGTTCTCTATCAGAGTGAAGATGAGTCCAGCCTGGGATCGTGGAGGCTTGCTGCCACATGCAACCACCTCCTTTGTCAGCACAGCTGACAGAGGCTTTCCAGGGTCCACTGAGGGTGTGACAAGGAGAAGTAATTGTACAATCCCAGCGTTGAATACATACCAAATATGGTACATGCTCTTTATTAGGCACATGCTCCTATATCTCCACAGGAATAAGCGAGATGTGAAAGAGGAAGTGTACTTCATTTCGAATTAGCTTTTTCTACTCCGTAGGGTCAACCCTACTTTAATTACAGCTGCTGACCCACTATTGAGTTTAGCCGTATGTGTTCTCTCTAGCCTTGTTCCCAGGCCGCCTGGGAACGAGGCTAGTGTTCTCTCCCAACACACACTGCACATACCAGTGATCTTCAGTGTGTCTCCCCTCTGCTGTTCAAGCTGGGTCGGTAGCTTCTTGAGCACCGTGGGGACAGTGCTGGTGTAGCCAGTGAGCAGGGCTTGACGGTAGTCGTACCGCTCACGCACTTTGGGGTCAGGGTCCACCTAGGGAGGGGGGACAAGGGGGACCACAGTCCAACACGGTACACTACAGCAAACGATTACTCAGCACAGCACCCCATAAAGTATCACCCCATAGCTACAACAGTAAACCATAGTAAACTACAAGTAGTTACTGCAGTAAACCATAGTAAACTACAAGTAGTTACTGCAGTAAACCATAGTAAACTACAAGTAGTTACTGCAGTAAACCATAGTAAACTACAAGTAGTTACAGCAGTAAACCATAGTAAACTACAAGTAGTTACTGCAGTAAACCATAGTAAACTACAAGTAGTTACTGCAGTAAACCATAGTAAACTACAAGTAGTTACTGCAGTAAACCATAGTAAACTACAAGTAGTTACTGCAGTAAACCATAGTAAACTACAAGTAGTTACTGCAGTAAACCATAGTAAACTACAAGTAGTTACTGCAGTAAACCATAGTAAACTACAAGTAGTTACAGCAGTAAACCATAGTAAACTACAAGTAGTTACTGCAGTAAACCATAGTAAACTACAAGTAGTTACTGCAGTAAACCATAGTAAACTACAAGTAGTTACTGCAGTAAACCATAGTAAACTACAAGTAGTTACAGCAGTAAACCATAGTAAACTACAAGTAGTTACAGCAGTAAACCATAGTAAACTACAAGTAGTTACTGCAGTAAACCATAGTAAACTACAAGTAGTTACTGCAGTAAACCATAGTAAACTACAAGTAGTTACAGCAGTAAACCATAGTAAACTACAAGTAGTTACTGCAGTAAACCATAGTAAACTACAAGTAGTTACCGCAGTAAAATATAGTAAACTACATAGGTCTTATTAGCTAGTTCCCAGGCGAGTATTTGTCGCTGCACTGCAAGCGACATGCGCTGGGGTGAGAAGGCCTAGGAATGAGGCTAGGTCTTCCAGAACTTCGTTTTCAGCAACATCCAGCACAGTAGTGGAATGTATGTTCCACAGTAAACTACATCTAGTAAACCACAGTAAACCACAGTAAACTACATGTAGTATAGCAGTAAACAACAGTAAACTAAGGACAACAGATGATTGCTACCTGAGCAAGGGGTCTGATCTTCTCCTGCTGGGAGAGTGCCTCAAGGTGGCGGTGTCGGGAGAGGAGGAACATGAGCAGGAGTTCCTGGCACGCCAGACACGGGTGACCTTCCAGATAGCCCGCAAAATACTCCTAGGGAGTGTTGGAGGGAAATTGAGGAGGAGGAGAGGAATGGTGGAAGGGAGAGGGATGGAGAGAGGGAAGGGGAAGGGCAAGGATGGAGAGAAGGGAAAAGGGGAGGGATGGAGAGGAGGGGGAAGGGGAGGGATGGAGAGAAAGGGAAGGGGGGGATGGAGGGAAGGGGGAAGGGGGAGGGATGGAGAAAAGTGGGAGGGGGGAGGGAAGGAGGACGGGAAGAGGGAAGTTAGCCTGATGTTTGCTGTTTGATAGAAGGACAATTAAACCTCGACAACCTGGCTACACAGCTAAAGTGTCATTGGCTAGATATAGCACACAGCCCATGCAGTATAGTATAGCTGCATATCCCATACCTCTTCCAGGTCATTCAGTGGTAGCTCAGGAATCCTACAAAGCACCTTAGCTAAAGTGTGCGGTGTGTGGGGATGTACACTTGTGAACAGGTGGAGGAGAACACAATAAATATAAGACCGTAAGTGTGTGTGTGTGTGACTAATGGAAATGGGGGTTTTGGGGGGCGGGACTTGACTGGTGACGTGACCTTTTACACCCTCCGAAGAGAGATAACTTATAGTTTGTGTATCTTGGTCACAATCTAGTTAGCATGAAGCTGCTCCCCGATTGCGTCCGCTTCAGCTGCTGCTCCCCGATTGCGTCCGCTTCAGCTGCTGCTCCCGATTGCGTCCGCTTCAGCTGCTGCTCCCCGATTGCATCTGCTTCAGCTGTTTCTCCCCGATTGCGTCTGCTTCACCGATTGGGTCCAATTCAGCTGTTGCTCCCCGATTGCGTCTGCTTCACCGATTGGGTCCAATTCAGCTGTTGCTCCCCGATTGTGTCTGCTGCTTCCCGATTGCATCTCCTTCAGCTACTGCTCCCTGATTGCGTCCCCAAGCTGTTCTGGAGGTTCCAGCCCCTGCCCAAGCACATTTGAGGTTACTGAAAATACTTTTAAAAACTATGTTGTCACAGACACTGTGTTGGCTGGCTACTCACCCAAAGCTGCCACTTACCCTGGAAGCAGGCATCGAGGAGGTGAGTGAATATCTCCACAACGTACTCTGAAGCCTCGTACACTCGCTGCAAGACGGTTACAAACAGGAGACGGTTACACAACCTGACAGGCCTAACAATGATTTGCAGCAGCACAAAGACAGAGATATGTTTTGTGCCAAAATTGGCACATTTCGGAAACAATTTTCTACCATTATGGCACATTTTAGCATGCCGATTTTGGAATTAAATTTGGGAATAGACTTGGAAGAGAATGTAGCACTAGGTATGGGTATGTGAAGCTGAGGATTGTGCCATTGTGGTCAGCATAAAAAGAGCCTTCAAATGATAGGATTTTTAATCTCAGTCACATTTTTGTGAAAAATTGCAAGTCGGCCAGAGGCTATATAATCCATGGTTTCAAGATTTTGGGTCAAAATTTAAGCAAAATGGACATCATTGGAATGCTCCACTCATGCTGATCACAATGGTGCACAAATCCGAGCATCATATCTCCTTCCTAGCCCAAGACACCTAGCATAGTACCTAGCTGGCATAATTCCTACTCAATATGTACTGTCTAAAGAAAGACATGTTGTATCCATGAATTCGAATGAGATATGAAGCTGGGGATTGTGCCATTGTGATCAACACAAAAAGAACCTTCAAGTGATGTGCTAAAAGCGACTTTTAACGTTGGTCACATTTTTGTCAAAAAATCGCACTCGACCAAAGGCTATAATCCATGGATTTTCATGATTTTGGGTCAAAATTCGATCAACCGCAAAAACGACATCACTGGAATGCTCCATCCATGCTGATTGCAATGGTGCAAATCCCAGCTTCGTATCTCCTTCCTAGCCCAAGATACCTAGCATACATGTAGTACCTAGCTAGCATAACTCTTGTATTGTCTAAAGAAAGATGTGTTGTATCCATGAATTCGAAAGAGATATGAAGCTGGGGATTGTGCCATTGTGATCAGCACAAAAAGAACCTTCAAGTGATGTGCTAAAAGCGACTTTTAATGTTGGTCACATTTTTGCCAAAAAATCGCACTCGACCAAAGGCTATAATCCATGGATTTTCATGATTTTGGGTCAAAATTTGATCAACCGCAAAAACAATATCATTGGGATGCTCCATTCATGCTGATTGCAATGGTGCAAATCCCAGCTTCGTATCTCATTCCTAGCCCAAGATACTTGCCATAATTGGTTTCCAAAATGTGCCACTTTTGGCATGCAAACATTCCTGCAAAGGGCAATACGTCTGGACGTAAGTCCAATTCACATCAGACACCGTAAATATGGACTACACAACTACTTAACCAATCAAAATGCTCATAACAGGAATGTGTTGATATAAGGGCGGTCAGAGACTCGTTCCCAGGCCATGCGAGATGAGGGCTCCTCCCGCACGGCCTGGGAACAAGGCTAGGACATTGTGAACTATGCAGTGTGTACCACAGCATCCAGTGCTGCCGAGATGTGCCCGGAGGACACCATCACACTGATCTTCAGCTTGGTATCCTCCACGGTGTCCATCTGTCTGTCATACGCTGTAAGGTAGGCGAGGGCCAGGGAGGCGTGGCCTGAATGGAGGAGGGAGGACACCACCACCATATGTTGCCATGGAAACCACAGGACCCTCTCTGGCTGGCAGGCAAGGAGATATTGGAGTGCATCCTGTGTGTGGATACGAGCGAGTGTTGGTTGGTGTTGGTGTAGGTGTGTGGTTGTGTGTGTGTGTGTCTAAGTGCATATGTTGTGTGTGTGTGTGTGTGTGTGCATGCATGCGTGCGTGTGTGTGTGTGTGTGTGCATGTGCGTGCATGTGTGTGTGTAGGGAACCAACCTCATAGTGATGGTGGTCAGTGCACCAGAGACCTCTAGCAAACGCCACCAGCTGATGAGGGAGTGCAAAACTTCTGCAGTAGTGGGTCAGCAGCTGCAATTAAAGTAGGCAGGGGGAGGGAGGGAGGGAGGGAGGGAGGGAGGGAGGGAGGGGGGGAAGGAGGGAGGGAGGGAGGGGGGAGGGGGAGGGGGGAGGGGGAGGGGGAGGGAGGAGGGAGGGAGGGAGGGAGGGAGGGAGGGAGGGAGGGAGGGAGGGAGGGAGGGGGAGGGGGAGGGGGAGGAGGGAGGGAGGGAGGGGGGAGGGGGAGGGAGGAGGGAGGGAGGGAGGGAGGGGGAGAGAGGGGAGAGAGAAAAGATGGAGGGAGGAGGGAGGGAGGGAGGGAGGGAGGGAGGGAGGGAGGGGGGGAGGGGGAGAGCCATCAAATGAGCGGACATTGTGCAGAGAAGGATGGGAGGCGATGTGTGATTCACAAACCTGCTGGGAGCCATCGCTGTTCTTGTCCATCACGGCAAGATCGCACAGGAAGTACATCATCTTTTGCCCGAGCTAAGGAATCCATTTTGCAGTTTGAGCCTCGTTCCCAGGCCCTGGGTAATGAGCGCCTGGGAATGAGGCTAGTGCAGTTCAAGTGATCTAGATAACCAGTACCAGTAATGGTCTTCATGAACTTTGTCTCTAAGTGTCATTGCAAAGGAAGTGCAATAGGTATAGGAGTAGTGATAACCTCATTCCCAGGCCGCGTGGGAACGAGGCTAGAGTAGCAATAACCCATCTGTCCTGCAGAGCAAGCCATCTGTTAGGCAGAGCAAGCCATCTGTTACTGGAGAGTACTAGAGAGTACAGAGAGTACTGGAGAATACTAGAGAGTACTGGAGATTACTGGAGAGTACTGGAGAGTACTAGAGAGTACTGGAGAATACTAGAGAGTACTGGGGATTACTGGAGAGTACTGGAGAATACTAGAGAGCACTGGAGATTACTGGAGAGTATTGGAGAAGACTAAAGATTACTAGAGAGTACTGGAGATTACTCGAGGGTTTGAGGATACAAGGCAGTGTTGGGCAAGTAGATTGGGTGTCGTGAATATGGTCAGGAAGTCCTGTGGAAGCCAAATGAATAACAGCTGCTATGGTACGTTATTCTCTGAGGAAAAGTATAATTTGTAGGTGGTGACGTACATCAAAGGTACTGGCAGGGTAGGGATAGTCCTCGCCTTCAAGAAGCTCTTCTGTCAGGTAGTCCACTGCCAGCTTGTAGCTGTGAGAGGGAATGGAAGAGATGAGGGGGAGGGAGGGGAGGGGAGGGGAAGGGAGGGGAAGGGAGGGGAGGGGGAGGGAGGGGAGGGAAAGGGAGGGGAGAGAAAGAGGAGGAGGGGAGAGAAAGAGGGGAGAGAAAGAGGAGGAGAGGAGAGGGGAGAGTGGGTGGAGAAGAGGGAAGGGAGAATGGGAGGCAAGCGGAGGGGAGAGAGGTAGAGAGGGGGAAGGGGATAGGGAAGAAAGGAGAGGATGGAGGGGGAGAGAATAGGAGGAAAAGCAGGGAAAGAAGTTAACGTTTAATGGAAGCGAGTGTGCAATCCCAGTAGCTATGACTCACGCATTCTGGCTGTCCCTCAACATGTCATAGCAATGCGTGAGGGCAGCAGAAGGATAGCTGAAACACCCGTCACTGGACACATCTGTAGCAAGATTGGAATGCCACTGTGTAACTCAGTAAACTATTGCATAACTCAGTAAATCATTGATTACTCTTACCATTTACAGCTGGAAGTAACCTTCTCCCAACACACCACTTGATGACCTCCAGCAACTGCATCAGAGAGATGGAAGGCAGGAGGGAGGAATGAAGGGAGGGAGGAAATGGAGGGAGGGAGGGAGGGAGGGAGGGAGGGAGGGAGGGAGGGAGGGAGGGAGGGAGGGAGGGATGAAGGGAGGGGGGGAGGGAGGGAGGGAGGGAGGGAGGGAGGGAGGGAGGGAGGGAGGGAGGGAGGGAGGGAGGGAGGGGAGGAGGGAGGGAGGGGGGGCGGAGGAGGAGGGGGGAGGGGGAGGGGGGAATGAGGGAGGGAGGAGGGAGGAAGGGAGGGAGGGAGGAAGGGAGGGAGGGAGGGAGGGAGGGGGGAGGGGGGAGGGGGGAGGGGGGAGGGAGGGAGGGAGGGAGGGAGGGAGGGAGGGAGGGAGGGAGGGAGGGAGAGGGTCTTCAAAAGGTCAAGGGTACAAAGCAATCAAATGAGTACATAATGTCAAGAGTGTATAATAATAAGAAGAGAGTATCGAACTCGCTATAGGCTAACGTTGAATGTATGCGGAAAGTAACGTGACATCCGGTATAGTGCTAATGTCAAAAACACAATCTTACCTGACATAGACGCCATGGCTACCGTACCACAGCTAGCTAGCCTCTTTGACTCGACGATCAAGGCGTGCGTGCAGCAAGTAAACTCGGCCATATCGGGGAGTACAATAGTTGACGAGTCCGTGTGGATCACGTGCACCATACCGGATGTCACGTTACTTTCCGCATACATTCAACGTAGCCTATATAGCGAGTTCGATACTCTCTTGTTATTATTATACACTCTTGATAATGTTGAATCGTACCCTGCACTGGACCATGGCTGTGCAGTAGTGGGTCCCCAACAGTTCCTGCACACCTGCACAGCACAAATCATTCCCAGATCACTAAAAGTAGGCAGCGGAACTGGCCATTTACATGCAGTTCACCAGACTTAGAGACAAAACAGTCTACACACACAGCCATAGTCACACCATCTGCCACAATTGAACTCAGGCAATTCCTTGAATAAGTAATATCATACATTTACGCATAATTAGATAGGGCTCCATGCCCACACTATTTGTATGGGGGGTATACCTTGTTCATGTTCACCCTTGGCCAGCAGGGCCACCAGCTTTGACAACACCTTCCACATGACCACGAGCCGGGAGAAGTGCCTTAGAGTGGGTGTGTCCAGCAGGTGGGTGGAGCCACTGAAGAGAGGGTGACCTGGAGGGACACGGCACAGTAATGGAAGTGAGCTAGGAAGTTAAGAACAACAAATCCACTCGACCCAGCTGGGATTACCTGCACGAAGTCAGGATCACCACTACTACAGACTCAGACGGAAATATCAGGACCAAGCTGGCAATGTACTAGCTGGAACTATAGCAGTGTTTCATCCAGAATTTTTGGCAAGGGGGGGCAAAATGATGTATGAAGCGAATCAGGGGGGGCGATGCATTGTGGGGCCACGCAAAGCGTGGCCATAGCTAGGGGGGTCCGGGGGCATGCCCCCCTGGGAAAATTTTGAAATAATTAATTGTCTGAGGTGCATTCTGATGCATTTTTAGCCAAGTATCTAATGTTCATTACTACATATCCGAATGAATCAAAAAAGCTGTGGTAAGCAATGACATAACAGTTGTGCTCTAAAAATAGACTTCATGGCCAAAAAATGCTCTAGTCAGCAGCTAGTTCTTGTGTTGTCATTGTGCTTACCCAGATTTTTTGTGGTTTCACACTGGCACATCATGTACATGTAGCTACTTGGCTAAACAGACATCAAGTAAAGTGTGTGGTCCCTAAAAGCTGTGGCAAGCAAAATGACATCATAGTCATTCTCTAAAAATAGAGTTCATGAGCTTATTTAAAGACCTGGCAAGGCAGATTCAACATAGATTCTCTACAGATTTTTCGTACAATGGATATTCGTTCGTTTTTCGGTGCAAGTGAAGCAAGCTCTTCACAGCAAACTGATACTCAGTCTGAAGAAAGCAGTGAATCTGAAGCAGAGAGTGAGACTGAATTGGAGCCAAGTCCAGCAAAGAAGAAAGGTGTGCACGAAAAGAGCCGGAGTAAGTATCGTCCAGCTACAAGCAGTCGAAAATACAACAAAAAATGGGAAGAACGCTTCGATTGGCTCATCTTCGATGACAATTTTCAAGGAGCCTTTTGCAAGGTTTGCAGGAAACGAGGAGTTTCTCTTCAAAGAACGGGAGGAACGTGGATTTCAAAGCCCTTCAAAAACTGGAAGAAGGCAGTTGAGAATATGAAGGCACACGCAAAGAGCGAGATTCACATCCAGTCATGTGAAGCAGAGATGGCTGCAGCTAGAGCACTACAAGCGGGAACCATTGCTCAACAACTCCAGCAGATCGGGGATAAAGAGAAGGCAAAGAACAGGTTGGCCATTAAAGCCCTCATTCGCTGTACCCACTTTCTTGTTCGTCGCCACATAGCCCACACAACCAATTTTGACGAACTTGTGGATTTGGTTGTAAGTTGTGGTGCTGAAGATCTGAGGAGGTTCCTTGAAAGTGCTGGAGCGAATGCAAGCTACATGTCCAAAGTAGCTGTTGTTGAATTCGTAGAAGCGATTGGGTTATGGGCTGAAGAAAGTCTGTTGAAACGTCTTCGTCAAGCAAGTAACTTCAGCATAATGGCAGACGAGTGTACCGATGTGACAACCATTGAAGAGCTTTCGATTTTCTTCCGTTGGGTCGAAGATGGGATACCTCTTGAGCACTTTTTAGAAATTGTTCCCTTGAAAGCCACCGATGCCAAGACAATATATTCTGCCATTGTCGAGTTCATGAAAGACAAACACATACAGATCAGCAACCTCGTTGGTATGGGCTTCGATGGAGCGGCAACTTTCTCTGGAAAACACAATGGTGTGCAAAGCCTCCTGAAGAAGATTTCACCTTATGCTGTGTTCGTACACTGCCACTGCCACCTACTTCAGCTTGCCTGTGTTCAAGCAGCCAATGCCACCAAAGGGATTAAGCATGTGTACGTAACACTAACCACACTCTGGAAGTTTTTCCATTACTCTCCCAAAAGAACGGAGTGTCTCAAAGAGGTGCAGCGGGTGCTTGATCTACCAGAGCTGAAGATTGTCAAGCCTTCAGACACTCGCTGGCTTGCACATGAGCGTTGTGTGAAAGCAGTGAAGGAGAGCTACAGCGCTATTGTGAATGCTCTAAATAACATCTATGAGCAGACACACGAGCCGGAGGCTCTAGGCATCAGCAAGGCTATGTGCAAACCCTCCACTGTCTGTGCCATGTATCTCCTCGACTATGCTTTGCCACAAGTTGCAAAGCTGAGCAAATGTCTCCAGGCTGAGAAAATAGACTTGACAGCCGTTGCCCCTCTTGTTGGTGCCACTCTCAATACGCTGGATGATGCCACACTACCAGCGGCAAACTGGGTATTGGAATTACTGGATGCAAAGGATGACCTAGAAGCAGCCACTGACATCAAGATAACCACTGAAAGCATAACTTCCTTCCAGGAACGAGTGGCGAAACCCTTCATAACGAAGTTGAAGGCAAACATATCTAGTCGATTTGATGCGCAAGATATCGTCTCGTCATTTAGTATCTTCGATCCGAAGAAAATGCCGGCTCCAGACTCTTCAGACTTGCTTCACTATGGGGAGAACTCCGTGGAAATACTTCTAGGCCACTACGGTGTGGAGATGCCTGCAGATACCATTGACGGTGGTGAGTACACCACGAAAGCACTCATATCCAGTGATATTCGCACAGAGTGGAAAACGTATCGAAGCTACCTGTCGAAGCAACCAAAGGGCAGTTTGCACTCCCAGTTGACAGAGCTCAGCAGTAACGAAATGTTGATATCAATGTTCCCGAACATCAGCACACTTGCTAAGATCTGCCTCGCTATCCCCGTTGGCACTGCTTCAGTAGAAAGGAGCTTTTCTCAAATGAAGGTAATTAAAACCAGGCTCAGAAATCGCATCGGACAATCAAGCCTCTCATACCTTATGAAGATTGCAATCGAAACTCCAGAGAAACTGACAGATGAAGATTTGAATAATATTGTTGTCATATGGAACAGAAAATCTAGGCGAATTGCTGTATGAATAGTGACTATTACAATTTAGTTATAGTGACAGCTTGTGCTTCTGTGTGTATTATTATTGACATCAAAGTTTGTCTGTGATCATAAAATTTTTTTAAAATTCCAAGGGGGGGCGGCAGGATTTCAAGGGGGGGCAAATGCCCCCCCCCCCCCCCCCCCCCCCCCCCGCCCCCCCCTAAATGAAACCCTGTATAATAGGACCCAGCTGGGACTATCAGGACCCAGCTACATGTAGGACTATCAGGACCCGTTTGGGACTCGGCCAGGGCTGTCAGGACCAAGCTAGGACTATCAGGACCAAGCTGGGGCTATCAGGACCCAGCTGGGACTATCAGGACCAAGCTGGGGCTATCAGGACTCAGCTGGGACTACCAGGACCCAGCTGGGACTACCAGGACCCAGCTGGGACTATCAGGACTCAGCTGGAACTACTGCATCCTGGACTTGGAAGGTATTCTCTCACAGAGGTGATCTTTTTCATCAGCAATTTCTTCCATCTTTTGTCCAATCCATTCCACCATAAGAGAGGTATCGCAGCCTGAGGCTGTTGTGATGTGATAGTGTGTGTGTATATGTGATGTGTGCATGTGCGTGTATGTGGTGTGTGCATGTGATGTGTGCATGTGTGTATGTGATGTGTGTATGGGATGTGTGCATTCTATTATCTATGCTTTTACCAAAACACGCATGCTCACTGACCTCCCCCACTCATCCACTGCTGGGCACACATCGTCAGCACGGGCACAAGGTCATGCTCGAGAGCCACAGAGAGCAGGGATTTGCGCTGCAACTGTAGAGAAAAGGGCACAGCTGGCAAATCAAACCTGACTGAATACATTAGTGATAGCTGCATCTTTCACCATAGAAACTAGAGGGTAACAACAATCATGCAATGTAACCAGCAAGCAGCATGCATGGTGATGTGTTGCCCTCCGGTTGCCATAGTGAAAGATGCTATGGAAACCGTCTATAGCAATACTGGTTTGTGAATTCATTATATGCTTCGGGGGGGGGGGGGGGGGGGGGGGGGGGGGGGGGGGGGGAAGGAATGCATTCGCATACTCAAGACAAACTTGCAATTCATAATTGTTAAATTCTCGCAATCAAAAGCAATCCGATGGTAGCAGTGCATGTAGCTACATGTAACTACTACTAGACCACACATTTACAGTACGTGTACCTTCAGTACTGCCTGCGTGCCATACCATGTAAAATGGAACTTCACGTACATCTGTATGTTGATTGGCAACATACACACTGGCACATGTCACTCACATTGACGTCGGTGTGGGAGGTGCCGTGTTCCCACGTCCCTCCCAGGAGATCCGCCTCCTCACACAGCTGGAACACTCGCTGCGGCTCAGCCAGACCCAGGGCACGTGACCGCAACAACTCATGGAGGGCCTGATTGAGAAAGTTGGGGGGAGGGGGGGATTGGGGTAGTGCTGAATGTATCAAGTTATGAAAAGTACAATATATTGTCAATCTACCTACAGTATATAGTCAATATTATTTGGCTGCTACAGGGTGCTTAGGGTTTAGTTCTTAGTGTAGACCACTTATATAGGGACTTGTTTTTATAAGAATATTCATGTCGCCATAGCAATACAATTTATTTATGGTACCCCAAATCTATATGTACACTGTATGCTGGGAATACGGGAAAACCTGCCAAGTGTGACCAGGCTCTTTCAATGATTCACATGGAGGCTGATCAGTGACAGTGGTGACTGTGGTGAAGGTGGTGGACTTGGTGACCATGTGAACTTGGTGACTGTGATTATCATGGTGACTGTGGTTATCATGGTGACCATGGTGACGGTGGTGACTGTGGTAATCTATTCTACACCTGACTTACAGATCTCTGCAGCCCTGAGAAATGGCATGCGATAATTACATCTCTGGTTAGGCCACACACTCCTGAGTGAGGAGAAGGGGGAGAGGGTAATGAGGATGGAGGGAAGGAAAACGGAGGAATGGGGGGGGGGGGGGGGGGGGGGGGGGGGGGGTGGGGAGAGGACGGAGGGGAGGAGAGTAATGGAGGGTGGAGGAGAGGGAAGGTGGAAGAGGGAAGGTGGACGGAGGGAGGGAGGAAGAGTTACTCACTGAATGAGAGGGCTGTTGGCCAGAGAAAGGACTCGGGAACAGGAGGTTGGGAGGAGAAGGGGGTGACATCATACACGTTCACATCCTGGGGGAGGAAGGTAAGGAAAAGAGACGAGTATGATACAGAAGCCAACCATTCACTGTAACCTCGTTCCCAGGCCCTCTCCAGCTTCGCTTTAGCCATATACATGACCTTTGAACCGAGCAAAACAAAGCTTCGGTCGGTTCAAAGGTCACATATGTGGCAACAAAATGGAACAGGAGAGGGCCTGCATGGGAATGAGGCTGTATACTGGACATTCTGAAACAAGAAGTGTCTGAAATTCAAATCTCAGGAACACCGCTACCCACCAGTAGCTGTGGTAGCTCCGCATCACTCTTCAGAGCAGGGTTGAGGTTGAAGAAGGCAAAGTAGGAACAACCGAGAACGCTGCAGGATGTGTGAGGGTGTGTCAGGTTGCTTACACGGTGCACACCCCAGAACCCCCGCCAGCTCTCTTACGGGTGTACCTCCCCCCCCCCCCTCCTAGCTCTCTTACCCAGTGTATCTCTCAGACCCCCCCCCAGCTCTCTTACCCGGTGTATCTCCCAGACATCCTCCACCGCACCACATTGGGCATCTGGGCATGGTACCACTGGTTGATGTCAAACACACCCACAAAGCACTGACAGCTCGGGGGGACTCCACACGACCAGACAAACACTGCCAACGTTGCATCAACACTGCAGTGCACTGAGGGAGGGAAGCATCAGACACAGAGTATCTCCAAGCTTCAATACATGTATGTACTTCTACTGCAATTAAGCATGTGACCTACTGTCCTTGTCACATGACCTACCCACTGCCAAAGCAAAATCCACTGTAACTACATGTAGTGCATAACCTACCGTCGTCGTCATGTGACTCATCCAGACCCCGCCCACTGCGCTGTCTCTCCACAGTGAAGCACTGGAGCAGTTGCGAGGAGGTGGAGGCACGCGGGTTAGGGAGGGAGGGGGTTGGGGTGAGAGCATACTCTAATCGAGGACCACACCCCTGGAAGTTCTAAGATCGTGTGTATGTACATGTGTGGGCAGGTGGGTGTGTGATGTGTGTGCATGTGTGTGAGTTGCACGTGTTTATGCATGTGTATGCACATGTGTGTGAGCGTACATGTGTGTGTGTGTGTGTGTGTGTGTGTGTGGGGGGGGGGGGGGGGGGGGGGGGGGGGGGGGGGGGGGGGGGGGAAGGAGAAGAGAGTGAGACATTTTCAAACTGATTAGATGAAGTCCAGTGTAATTGTGTATGTACTATACCTGGTAAAGAACCCCAGCTTGTGCAACGTAGGTTTTCCCTTCATACGCCAGCTGATAGAGGGTCACCCTCACCTGACAACCATCACTGTGAGTGTGCGTGTGTGAGGGGGAATAGCAGACAGCACATTCAAGGGGGAGGTGAAACGTAATGTGGCAAGGTACATTGTAAAGGGGCCAATTATCACAATCAAAACTATTCATACGGTATTGCGTGGCAATATTGGCAATCGCAACACATCACTTAATACACATCATACATGTAGCAACATGTCATTGTGACACACTATTTGAAGGAGATGGGAAAAGGGGCCTAGTGAGGAATTTTCATCAGTGAACTTTGACCTTTACACTGACGTGTGCAGAGTCAACCTTGAAGCCAATTATTCTACAACCAAATTCTCTGCAGCAACCTTGCCATTAGCTGTCAAATGCTTTAACCATTCGGCCACTACCTACCTCATCAAGAGCACATAAGTAGACCACATGGGGGTGTGGTCTACTTATGTACTCTTGACCTTGTACCAGCTGCATCATTCAATGCGACCACCAAATCGGTATGGCAGATATAATGATTACCAGTGCACATGGCAGCAGCTACAGCAACTGTACGTATCTCTTCCCTACCTCTCGTCCACGAATGGCGATGCCCCCCTGCCCACCCAGACATAGAAGAAACAGCGTGGGTCATTCTCCGGCTCCAAGTGTGTGAGGTGTGTGACGGGGGGAAGGGGGTAGGAGCAGGTGCTGCTGTGGAGGAGGGAGAGTTGTGAGAGGGTGAAGAGCTGGAAGCAGCCAAAACTGTAGCCCACTGCAAGGGAGCAGATCTGGGGGGCAAAGTGGAGGGCAGTGACGAAAACCGACTGAGAGGGGAACTGTTTCAGAGGAGTTAGGTCTCTGGAGTAGTAGATGAAGTTGCGCCCATTGTGGAAGTTTGCTGTAAGGGAGGGAGGGGGATGGGGAGAGGGAGGGAGGGGAGGGAGGGAGGGGGAGGGGGAGGGGGAGAGGGAGGGAGAGAAGGGAGAGGAGGGAGGGGAGAGGGAGAGGGAGAGGGAAGGGGAGGGAGAGAGGGAGGGAGGGGAGGGGGAGGGAGGGGAGAGGGAGAGGGAGGGAGGGGGAGAGGGAGGGAGGGGGAGAGGGAGGGAGGGAAGAGAGAGGGAGGGAGGGAGGGAGGAAGCAAGAACGAGGAGAGTGGGAGGAGGGAAAGAAGGGAGGAAGAGGGATCTGAAGACTGCTTTCTGGGATTCCAGATACTATTTTTCAAGCAATTTGTTTTACCGTAATCCACTCGGACTTCAGTGGTTGCATGACGTAATACAATCATGCAGGAACGACTTGCCTGGAAAGCTACAAAATACACATCCTCACTCGCACCAATAATGACAACACACCCACACACACAGACCTGTCAGCTCCACACAGACGTGTGCACCGGACTCCACTGCCTGAGATACCTCGGTGTGAACAATACCCTGGCTTGGGTCGATGAAGTACAGCTGGCTCGGCTGGAGGAGGGAGGGCGTGGAGGCATCTCTGTTGGCCAGAGCTAGGTCCACAAGGTACACGTGCCCCCCCTTGCACCCGACTGCCACGATGCCACTGAACTGGCTCAAGATGGTGCGGGAGAAGAGTCCGGGTGTGTTAAGGTTGTCGGCCGATACAGAATGGAGGGACGTTATCTGGTGTGGTACGGCTATGGCACGGATGAGTCTTGGTGCCACCGGGTCTAGGACTCCTAGTACATATCTGCTGTTCGTTTCCAGAGCCAAGACGAGGAGAGAGGTCCGGTACGAGAGTTTCAGTTCACACTTGAAACATATGTCACAATCTTTTGCCTTCCATCTTGCAACCTCTTCCCCGTCCTCTGTGTTCACCGTGTGTATGGTGTCTCCTCTTACGAGCCACGCTAGCTTCATGGAGTCCTGCGAGAGCCTCCCACTCGTGGTAGTGAGGGGACAGGTGGGGAGGTGTAGGGGGGAGGTGGGAGACAGGGAGGTGGGGAGCTGAAATACTGACATTGCTGCACTGGGGTAAGGTATGGTAAAATACATTAGACGAAATGGCTTGCAGAACAGTTAGATGACTTGAACTCTATGGCTGTAGTTCCTTACTAGTCACAATAATACGATTTCTACACATTATCATTGAGACCATTCTTGATGGAGATTATTAGTCGGACAGGGATAGAGGCTATTTATTAGCTACTCTGCAGCCCCGCCCCCGCAGAGAGGGTCTGGTGTTTTGAGTGGGATTTCTTGTCACTAACACCTTTCCCAATGAAATCGAAGAATGCGCGCATAATTTACTACTGATTATGTCACCAATTGATCGAGGATCTAGGAGTCAAAAACAGCTCAGTTTAACTCTTTACCAACCAAAACAGCTCAGTTTAACTCTTTACCAACCAAAACAGCTCAGTTTAACTCTTTACCAACCAATGACTGCAAAAGCCAAGAGCTCCCATAAGCCAATAAGAATTTATATGAGGGCTTTAATACTAGGTGTTATACTGATCAATATCGTTTTGCTTGCAATTGAATGTTCTGCAATAAATTCAATATTCTGCAATACATTCACTCCAGTATTCATCACGCACTATACACACTTGTAGTAACTGTTAGTTTACGAGGGGTGGGTCACTCCAATAAGCACCGTACTTAAAGCTGCAAACAGGGATTGTGGCCCTGCATACGGCGGATGTAGGTGTGGCTTACCATATTACTCCGTATACTACCAAAAAGAACACAGTCATGGTGGATATTTGCAACGGTCACAGGGTCACCGGTAGTTTAGCAGCATGGTCACCCACAGTTTTTGGACGGTCACAGGCTGTGACCCCAGTCGCAGCTCTAAATACGGCATGTATTGGAGTAACCACCCCTTGTTAAACACTACAGTAAGTGTTTCCGTAAAACACCGTACCTCATACAGTTTGTATGGTAAAAAGGTGTCTACTGGTCATGCATAAATTTATGCATGACAGTAGACACCTCTTTCATTGCAATTTGTATGCCAGAGTTGTCACAACCTGACAGCTGTTCTACTTACCCTTCTGGAGATACCGTTGAGGTTCCAGGATATGGTTCAACGCCCGCCTCATATAGATCATGCAGACATTAAAGAAAAATTATACCCAACCGGGTAAATAGAGATAATTTGTGCCCACTCAGCAAACATTGAATGCTGTCTCCATGCATGCAGCTGTAGAATGCTGTGTCCATCATGCATGCAGCTGTAGAATGCTGCGTCCATGCATGCAGCTGTAGAATGCTGCGTCCATGCATGCAGCTGTAGAATGCTGTGTCCATGCATGCAGCTGTAGAATGCTGTGTCCATGCATGCAGCTGTAGAATGCTGTGTCCATGCATGCAGCTGTAGAATGCTGTCTCCATGTATGCAGCTGTAGAAATTAATGCTGTGTCCATGCATGCAGCTGTAGAATGCTGTGTCCATGCATGCAGCTGTAGAAATTAATGCTGTGTCCATGCATGCAGCTGTAGAATGCTGTGTCCATGCATGCAGCTGTAGAATGCTGTGTCCATGCATGCAGCTGTAGAATGCTAGCCTTTGTTCCCAGACCTTCTACACCTCCAGTTTTTGATTGCTTGCAGTAGCATGCATAGAAGCGATCAAAACTGGAGGCCCTGTGTATAAGGCCTGGGAATGAAGCTAGTAGAATGTTGTGTCCATGCAATGCATATGTATGCAGCTCAATGGAAGTCATTACACACACGTTTTAATCCTGGCACACATCACCTGTTTACCATGGCCACTCATGATCAGCATCCAGAGGCACAGACTATTCAGATTAAAATCTATATAACCATGCAGCCATTTGTTGTAATGTTTGCAACCTGCTATTGTGCAACAATCCTTCAACTTTCACTTTCCTTTTGTTTGCAACATTTATATATTGCAGTCGAAGTTGATACGATTATTATACTTATAGACTAGCAATGACTCCTCATGGAAGGAGAGGATCAAAGAGTGGAAGAGAACTAAGAGTCCAAACGGTACTTATCCTGACGATAACTATAATGGCCTCTGCAACAGAAACATATACAACGTTGTACATCTATCGCTACAAAACCACGACAGTTTACTCCCACGGACTCATGTCAGTATCTATGGCAACACAGTTGTAAGCTGCATATCTCAATCTGTCCACAGCCTCTTCAACGCTGGAATATTTCGGCAGGTAGAGTGCATTGGAGCATGTTGCAGAGCTCGGCAGTTTGCTGTCCCCATCAGCCGAATCAATGAAGACTGTGCAGGGTAGCCGCCTCCGACCTGTGATAAACCTCAAGAAGCGACTCCGGTCATCGTTACTAAACTTCTCTAGTGCCTCCCACATGATCTTCACTCTTGAGCTGGTTTCGGAGAGCCCACTTTCATAGCGTGCCGACCGCTTCAGTGCTTCAATAGAGATGTCTGGATTGCCACATACTTTCAACTCGAGCTCCTGCCATGTTAGCAGACTGAGCACATCAGTTGGGATGACTTTTGTGAGCCCTTTGTGGATCGCGTCGATCTGCGCTTTAGCTTCCTTCATCCTCTTCTCCTTGACATACTTACAGTAGTCCAGCCGATCTTCGTACGTCACCAGTCTCTCTCCACCATTCGGGATAAGGGACACTGTTTCCCCATTGCTAAGGACTGTAGTATAATTCAGCGCTCCTGCAAATGCAGCATCAAACTTCTCACGATTCATGGTCTCGATTGAATCAATCAACTTCACTTCAGCTGAATCGACGCTGATGAAATCCCTCTCCCACGTCATGGGCTCCCCTGCCAGGTACTTCCAGACAAACTGTGGCAGAAAGAGGACCAAGCTCTCAGGGCTGCGAAACATTGCCCCCATGAGCTGCCCGACAAACTGGTATTTGGCAAACTGGGTACAATTGGGATTCGGTACGTAGGCATCACGGTAGACATTTGAGGAATCCTGGCTCTGGTTGGGGCTGCGGATGAAGAGTGGTAAAGCAACTTCGGAGTCTGGGTCACTCGGGCAAAGCTCTTCAGCCATATCAGCTAATGTATCTCGGAAGCCACCACCCTGGTCGATAATCCCCTCTTGGATGAACTTGCACTCCCACCACTGAGTCCAGTGTCCCGCCCAGCGGAAGTTGAAAGATGACGGCTTTGTATGCTTCTTCAGTTCTCGGATGACCTGGTTGAACACCGTCTTCTTTCCTTCCGGATCCTGCGTGGGGTCTTCACAATGCTGCTTGGCTGCCATACGGTTGATGTAAAACACGGGCATGCTAGGAGAACTGCTGGTGGTTTCGCTCAGCATGTGTTGGATGATTCCATTACGTTTGCGACTCAGTGGCCAGAGTTGGCGAATGGCAGTCACTCCATCCAGGGTGTTTGATCCAAGCTTTGAGCGGGGGAGGAGATAGGTGAGATCTTGGTCAAGAAGGTATGTGAGGCGTTTTAGAACCAAACCTCGGTAGAACAACTGATTCGGCTCAAACGGTTGGAGCTTAGGGTAGCGAGAGATCTTTTCTGGAGTGAAGACCTCTTCAGAGAGGTTCTCAGAGTCAAGGAAAATCATCTCGGCTGTTCGGGTGACCAAAGAGACCCCACGAATTCTTGCATCGATGCCCCCCTGGAAGCATGATTTGATTTGCACCTCAACAATCTCTTTGTAGGTGGTGAGGGGAGTGGGAAACAACTGAAGCTCTTTCGTCTCGAAATCAGACATTCCAAAGTTGCGTGTGTGGATGACCGACATTTCGCCACGAGAACCTCCTTTCACAACCACTCTTCGAGGTAGGTAGCTGCCATCATCTGGATCAACTAAGAGGGAAAATTTCTCAATCACAGTGCCTGGCTTCATGTAGAATTTAAGCCAGTGCTCTCCCTGGCTGCCGTCCGATTCCCAATAGTTCTCCAGATCAGAATCCAGCATGTTCTGAATCTCACTCTCTTCTGAGGACACCTCCACTTTGGTAAAATGCTCGCATCCCTTAACACCCGAACCTGAGATGTCCGCATTGAGCACATGCGTTGCGATAAACTGGGCCAGCTCTTCATCGGCCTCGAGATTCCACCCAGGAGGCGGGGTGCAAAACTTGCGCATTTCTTCTTCGTCGCAGCTGCCCTGTGGGGGAGGTTTGACCAGCTGCAGTGAACACATCTGTTCCACAGCCTCCAACCAATTCATCGCCTCTTTCCCTCCTTCCTCCTGCTTCTTTGCTGGCTTCAATTTCCCTTTCAGCGTCTTCTTCTGAGGCTGAAGCAACACCCATCCTTTGTGTGGCGAAGTCATGAGCATCCATCCACCCTGACTGTTAAACAACGGCTGTCCACTGCAAACGAATGCTGTGAGTTTCTTCTCTGGCAATTTAGCCACGACTTTGGCTCCGTCCTTTGGTTCCTCAGTGACGCATAGTGCCTCCTCCCCCTCGAATTCAAAGTGGAGTTCCTTCGGGACAAAGCAAATTGGTTCGGGGAGAGGCTCGCCCTTCTTCATGCACTCTACCGTGTTGATAAGGCACCTGATCCTACCCAGCCGAACTCTAGCTGGGTCAACTGTCCCCATGATGAGAAACGTACGCGCGATTCACCGATATATGCGATGGGCTTGTAAGGGGGAGGGGGCCATGTCACATGACTGCTAGGAAGTTTGAATTTTCGGATTCGCGGATTATTAGATCACCAGACTACGCGCATAGTCTGGTACCTATACCGAGACTGGGAACGTAACTTTCGATAATCACACGGTTGGTCATGCAGGTAGTAATACTGGAAACGTTCACATGTTTCCACACATTTCATGTAGTTGTTAGAATGAGGCTACACATCACCATGCAAGACGGCATTACAGTTGTAACATGTGAAAGGTGAGATACAATAAAGAAAGAGGGCGTGGACTGACAGTTATGCTTCTGTGAGGTCATCATTAAAATACAAGCTAATGGGGGGTAAAAATTCATCCTCGTCCATTCTCAGGTCAAAGAAGTTTCCTCCGTCGTCAGTAACCCCATTGCCTTCCAGGGTCTTGCCCATGTCCAGGCTGTTGCCAAAGAACTTCCACGTGTAGCTGGCTGCGTGGGAGTTGTAGGGCAGGTACCGCTTCAGGATCTCGTGCATGGTCTCTTCTGAACAAACCTGGAAAATGAGGAGGGCACACTTTCTTCAAAGGTTGTAACTCTTCTAGTTTAATGTACGAATCCAATTGAACAAAGTTAGCTACTGGGCTTCGAAAATAGTCCAGCAGGCAGGATGTACTCCACATGCAGGATTAGGGGTCTGGGAAGGGGATAAAGCCAGCTGTTGAGGCTTTCAGCTTGCAAAGTTGACTCAGTATGGAGATACTGGCCAGTTAGTCTCGGAACCAGACCCTTCGTGCGGGGGAGGAGGAAAGGGTCTGGGCACGTTCCTACATTCGAGTTGTCCTCACGGAACGTAATTATGCGTGGTAATTAGCGATCAACTGCGATACCACGCGTACGATCACAGTCGACCTGCTCGTTGCTCTCCTCGACTTTTGTCAGTCGCTCGCGGGTAACGCGGTACGGCACAGCGATTCGCCATGTCTAGTCACTGGCGACACAGAAAGCCTGGAGAAAAATCATTTCCCTGACGTCATTCGCGATCAACGCTTCTGATTCGTTAGGTCAACATTCCGACCTGGGGACAACTCGAATGTAAGATGGTGCCCAGACCCTTTCCTCCTCCCCCGCACGAAGGGTCTGGTTCCGAGACTACTGGCCAGTGTATGCATGTGTATGCATTAAAAAATATGTCTGGTACTGCATGTAATAAATTATAGCGCTAGCTTTGCTGCCTGTAACTGTTCTGCTATATACTTACGAGGGGCAACCGCACTCCTGGTAGCCGCGTTGCAACCCCGGTTGCGACTCGCCGTAGCGCAAGCTAAGTATTGCAATTCGTTCCAATTAACGCACACGCCACGTGGCAACCACGCTCAAGTCGATCGCGAGCAATGGCGACCAAAAGGAAGACAAGACATTATTACAGCACTCACAACTTAGCCAGCACGGTGAGTTTCGGTGTATAAGCGTCAGTGAACGCCAGCGATCAGGGCTGTGTGGTCAGAAACCTCGTGTGCCTTTCCTAAGAACGGTACTGCCACCGGAAGTCGAAGAGAGCGCTCGAGCAATGGCGGCCAATGGCGAGACAAAAGCGCTCATATCTCCACCACCAAGGTGAGTTTCAGCACCAACTTTTTACATTCAGGTCAGGGCATGATAGCGATCACGGCGGTGTAGTCAGAATCTCTGTAGGCCAATCCTAAGTACTCAAACATTATATATATTATATTGGATTATATTACGCGGCACAATTTTTCCCCTACCAGGAGTGTAATTCCCCTACCAGGAGTGTAATCATCCGCAACTAGTTAGCCGCTATTGTCACTTGCATGGCAGTGAAGAAGTGCCCTCATACCAGGGTTTGCAGAAACATGGCTAGCTACGCTCCATGCTGCTGACTGGCTCCAGTCGGAGCTGGGTCTTGCAGGGTGCACAGAGCTGCCTGTGGATTTGACAGTCCTCACAGGAAGCCCCATGACCTCAGATGCTACGTCTTGCTTCATGTTGGTGTAGAAATTTACTTGTGCAGGTAATGCATAGGCTCATCAATATTACTTTGTGGAGCATAGTCATTAGCAGAAAGACTATACCTAGCACAGCTGAAAGATTTGGCTTAAGAGCCTTCTTCAGCAGGACCTGGCTCAGCTAGAGCATCACATGTACAGTTCCTTGTTCACAGGCCTACCCCATTTTCTGTTCTTCGGTTTGCGCTGACAATAATACATAGAAGCAGAAGGGCGGCTTCTGCTTCGTTGTATTATTATCAAAACAAACCGAAGAACAGAAAACAGGGTAATCCTGCTATACAGCCTTCATAACAGATGCCTGTTATATTAGCCTCATTCCCAGGCCTTCACCACCACCAGTATACGTATACAGCAAAGCATCAAAGAATGGACGTGACAAAGGCCTAGGAACGAGGCTACCCTATTATCTATTATCATTAGACCTGCAACAACATAATCAGCATATCGATATAATATTATTGCAATACTGATCAATTGCAGTATCATGATATATCGCAATATACAATTTCAACCAAAACTGCATCACTTGATCGTTTGCTATCAGTAAACCTGAAATTGTAATGACAGTAACGACCTCTTTTATACATTCCTCACTCTGACCTGTCCTTCAATTAGCTCGTTCCCAGATCTCCACCCAGATTTTATCTCGCAGCCGTGGGGCGGAGGCCTGGGAACGAGGCTATCCTTCAATTATGTTGATGTATCGCAATACATCTGGTGCAATATATAATTGCAGCTCTCATTATTCCATACCTCAACTATCTGCTCCTGCAATGTGAGTGTGTTGATGATGCGTATCCTCCTCGTCTTGCTGGAGAGAACACCATTGCAGTACTTCTCATTCTTCCACCACGGCTTGCCAAAATTGTTGGCCCAGTCCGAACGAGGGCAGGGGGGAGGGACGTGGATGAACCTCCCCATGGGGGTATAGGGGGCAATGCAGCCTGTTAGCGGGTTGACATGGGTTTTAAGCTGAGTGGAATGTAGTGAAGAGGGAAAGGGGATGCTGGGTTTAGTGCAGACTGTCCCCCCACCCCCCCCCCCCCCCCCCCTCCCCCACCACACACACACACACATTCATACAAGAATTTTTTTTCCCAGAAGCAGTGATGTGATGTAGTACAGGCACTGTATACTGACTCACATCTTTGGTCTGTGGGTTGAACCAGTGTGATATGTCCTTGCCAGCATTGGCAACAATTGGCCGCAGCAGGACATCCCCTGCAGATGTGGCAATAACAAGCGCAAGAGCTTATCCCAGACTTAGTCTCGCAAGCCAGCCTCTTTTTCTACGAGGGGGCGCGCGCGGAGGGGAGGGAAAAAGAGTCTGGTGACTTAAGCCAACATTTCGTTTTCTCTGCCGGAATGTGGGTAGAGCCAATGAGATTGCAGCAGTCACATGATTTTCATAGCGTAATTCAGAGACAGTGCGTGCGATTGCCATCGCTGCAAAGCGCAACTAGGCTATCCACGGTTGTGCCCCAAGCAAGAATTAGCAGTGAAGAACTCCTTCAGCGGACGGGATGTACTCGTGAGTCTTCTAACCGGCACTGGAAAATCGCCTTGTTACTACGTATATACTGCTGAAGGCTTTTCCCTGGCTCACCTTTCAACGGTTACTACTCTCCAGAGCTTTGCGAGCCTCCTCCAACTTGCTTCGCAGTCGCACATTTGAAAGTTGTGGGCAATAATTGGATAGCTATCATGTGACTTTTTCATTTGTTACAGTTGATTGCATTCCACTGGGTAACGAAATGTTGGCTTAAGTCACCAGACTCTTTTTCTCTCCCCCTCCGCGCGCGCCCCCTCGTAGAAAAAGAGGCTGGCTTGCGAGACTAATCCCAGACTGTGATACCCAGTATCAAATCCACTATTATCAAGTGAATGTGTTTCATTAGTCTAACAAGCTAGCCCCTTCGCTTTCTCCAGCGCGCGATCGCTTTCAGTTTTCCCCGTGCGGTCACGTGAGTCGATCCGTGCATGCTGGGGAAAATACGAGGGGCTTGCCCGCTAGACTAGTGTTTCATCAACCTGAATGCTCTTTGCAGAACTGTGTGAGGTCGTACACTCTTCCCAGGTAGGAGACCCAGCAGTCAGTGGGCGAGTTATGGGCGGCCACCTCGCTAGGAGTGTAGTACCGCGGTCGTGAGGACATCCTCCGATCCGCCCCGCCTCAGGAATAACGTTCTTAGCTCTGTCACCATAGCAACTGTGCACGTGGGCACACCACCCTAATTGAAGCCCACCTATATCTTCATGGCCATGGATCCGACGGAGGCGAGAGCGCTGCTAACCGGGTACCTGAACAAGAGGATGCGCGTGGTGATCAGTGACGGAAGGGTGATCGACGGAAACTTCCTCTGCACTGACAAGGATAGCAACATTGTGCTGGGCAACTGTGAAGAATTCTTTAGCCAGGAGGAAGTAGGTATGCTGTGTGTACAGAGGAGGACGGCCAAGGTTGACCTTTTTTAATCAGGTCTCATTAAAATCACGTGAAACCCGATACTATGGATTACGTAATGCATGTTAAGTACAGTACTTTCCATAGACATTGTTTCGACAGTTTTCACCATCACGCCCCAGCTCAATCATACTGGCTCGCAGGGAAGCGTAGGCATCTGTTGTCGTTATAAAAGGCCGAGCCCTTCAAGATTCAGCTGCGGCATGGCAGAAACGAGTGGAAGTAGTCTCCCGGGCCAGATGGTCCCCACGCGTGCCGCAAACATCTGGCCCGCGAGACTCAAGTGGAGGTTCGGTGCCGTCTCGTCGGTTTTGCAAAGTGCGTTCAACGATTGCCAACTGGGAACACTCCATAGCAGCCACAGAAACGGTCTTCTATTCGTGCAATAACTTTTAATAACCGTCCACTTGTCACATGATAGAAAGTCAATAATTACTCGTGACGTATGCGGTGGCCAACCTCCTCTACTGTGTGTAGTATGTGTATGATTTTCACGTAGAAATAGTGGTCGGTACACAAATCGCTTGACTGACCTTTGACTCAACATAGGTATTATTTTCTGGGATGGCTTGAATTCACGCCGAGTTCTAAGGGAACTAAATGCTAGGCTCTTCAGTTGGCTCAGCTGCTGTACATGGTTGCCTTCCTTCTCGTGTGAATGTGGGCTGGCTCACCAGTTCATGCTGTGAGAAATCGGCTGGAGACAACTGGGCGTCTAGCTACGTGAGACTATAGGAGACCACACCTTCCTTCACATGGGGTGGTGGGAGGAAAGTTGTATTAGCAGCACCTCAGAGGAGTTCTGTCTCTCTCCGCGAATCCTTGTAGGGCATCCTGCACTGTCGTAATACTCTGTTCACTGCTTTGGCGTTCTATCTTTTCTGTTTCAATGGTGGTGTCTGAGCCCCCGGGTACGAGGCTAATGCACAGGTAGTGAGATACCTATGAGACAGCGAGCTCTGTACTGCAGCAGAGTCCACAAAAACTGCATTAACTTTATTCCCTATGTGGAGCAAAGCAAGCAGTGTGCTTTCAAGCTGTCCCGAATATTAGCAGGTGGGACAGGACCAGACCATCCCATCCTGGAAAATAGTAACGACCCAAAAATCGTGCTCAAAATCCTATTGAAGGATGGGGTCTGATTTAGAGCAGTAAGCCAGTCTCGTTCCCAGACCCTCTGCACTTCCCCTGCTCCAGAATGTGTCCAAACCACAAGTATAGAAGTGGTTCTAGCTAGAACACTGCACTCTCATTCGTGATTTTGCCCCTGCAGGGCAACAGGCTTGCTTGCACTTCCCTCGGGCACTCTAAGTCGCGATCGTCTTGCTCACATCTACATGTAGACAGTATAAACTCCTGCTCACACTGATTGGGTTGTTGTCTAGCCTGCCTTCATACTGAGTGAAATTGCTTGCCATCCCTAATGTATAACAAGTAATAAAAAACATTTAAAATGTAACAGGATGTAGGGATACCAGAACCGCAAAAAGTAAGGAAACAAGGTAGGGATGATCACACAAAACAGTGAAGTATACAACCCCCTACAGAGATCTTTTTCCATAATAATGAAAAAAGATATGTAGGGGATTGTATACTTCACTGTTTTGTGTGATCATCCCTACCTTGTTTCCTTACTCTTTGCGGTTCTGGTATCCCTACATCCTGTTACATTTTAAATGTTTTTTATTAATTGTTTATGTGTTTTTTTTTAGCAGCAGGCGCATGCATACTGGACTCTGGCATTTACACTGCCAGCAATGGCTGAAGAATCAGACCCAAGCATCTCAAAAGCCAACCCTTTTCTGGATGGATACTAAGCCAGTGCTCCCTGAGCTGCTAAGTATAGTGTAGCTAAAATAGCTATACCAGACAGTAGTAGCGACACATTGTTGAGTCTTTAGATAGGCATTCACCCCTCTCACAGAACATAGTCTAGTAACATAATATTATAGCACAGAGAATTTACCTCAGTCTAGTTCTTACAGTAACACAACAGCGCAAGGCACTTCTAATTCAGCGATCTTGAATAATAATTACGTATCGTTGCTAAGTGATCGTTTAAGTGCGCATGCGTACAAACATGAAAATGGCGTGACAAATGAAGCCATAGTTATTGAGTGGGCAGCTGTAGCCGCCTGGTGAAGACTTGGAGGTTGCCAAAAAGCGATGGGCTGGTGCACTGCTCGGTGTAAAATGCTGCTGTTTTGTGCGAAAACCATCATGAGGGATTGAGGCGACGTTGAGCTAGCCCGTCTGAAAGAAGAAAGAAGAAAGAAAGAAAGAAAGAAGAAAGAAAAACAATTTGCCCGTTTTGCAAGTGCCTGGTGTGGTACTTTCGCAACGGTTTTTCGCGATGCGAGGAGTCTTGTTGGTCATGAAAACACTCGAAGATGAACGGTATGTGGTTATAAAGGCTTATAAGTGTACCGTTTCTGAGATTTGGAGAGATTTTTTTGTATTGGCATGTATTGCATGTACGTCGTATCCCTACATATAGACTCTACCGAGTCTATGATATTTTTTAGTAATGTGCATTCACTGTATTACTTTATCAAATCTTCTCCATTTCGGCAGCGGACATTGAGTCCAACCCTCGAGGACACATGAGACAGCCGAGGACTCTGGGACTGGCAATAGTCCCAGGAGACCATGTTGTATCCATAGCGATAGCAAAGGGTTTCATCTCAGAACCACCTCGAGCACCACCAGATCAGGAATCACCTCCGACAGATGCTGATCCCAGTCCAGTAGAACTTGAATCATTGCAGACACTCACTGATCTCACTTTACCACCACCTGATCCGACTCAACCAGAATCAGAATCTCATCAGACGCATACCGATCTCACTCCCCCAGAATCTCTTCAAACGCATGTTGGTGATCTCACTCAACCAGTATCTCCTCAGACACATGTTGCTCAACCAGAATCACCTCAGACACGTGTTGGTGATCTGACTCAATCGGAATCTCCTCAGACACCTGTTGTTCAACCAGAATCTCCTCAAATGCGTGTTGCTCAACCGGGATCTCTTCAGACGCATGTAGCTCAACCAGAATCTCCTCAAATGCGTGTTGTTCAACCGGAATCTCTTCGGACACATATTGGTGATCTGACTCAACCAGAATCAGAATCTCCTCAGTCGCAAGTTGCTCAACTGGAATCCCCTCAAATGTATGGTGCTCAACCAGAATCTCCTCAGACACGTTCTCATGACCTGACTCAACCAGAGCTGGAACCACCTCAGATTCAGTGTGAACTCAAACAAATAACTTCATCAGAAGTAGAGAGTAGCACAGGTTTATTGTAAGTACTACTGTTTCAATCATAATTTCAGTACATTGGACTTAGGAGTCGGCTATGAGTGATCACATCTATGAGTACTAATAATAGATGATTGCATGACAGATCAAATGAAGAGAATTTGAGCTTGCAATAGTGGCTCCAGTTTGTATGAGAAGGAGTATGGTAGGCTGGGCGGAGTTAGTTATATATAGTGGTCGACAGGAAATTATGATGGTCTTTAATTATAGCTATAATGTCTGCCTCCCTAAATATACTGTTAACAATGAATGATGTCAGTATAGCAATAGGCAATATCCCAAAGGTTATAATGTCACCAAGTTTGGATACTTCAGTCCAGCATTCTCCATGCAGGAGTACAATGAACTGCTTGCACAATCATGCTTGAATAGTTAACATATTTCAAGCCAATGATTCTCATTTCATGAGGCACATGACTCATAAATACCCTTGCTCAGCCGCTCAGCACCAGCTTGATTGCCGGTGCCACCGAGCAAGAGAAAGTTCTTCTGTTGATGCATGTGAGTCTTCATAGCTGAGACAAGGAGCTAGCTGTATAGTTATATGTGTGCTTTGTATAATATCTACATAGCTAGACATAATAATTATAGCTACACACAATACATGCCTCACATAAAAAGTCAGTGATTTGCATATTATTTTTGCTAGGGAACTAACTTGGTCAATTATCTTCTGTTACAGAATTGGCTAGCAGTGCCCACGGATATATAGCTACCAAACTGAACTGGGGTTAGCTGCTATGCAGCTATAGCTGCAAAATGGCATCAAACTTCGAATATCAAATACCTGGCTCTGATTCATTTGCACGAACAGTGGACCCGTCCAGGCTCACTCATTACCAGATTCTTGGTGTTCGCCACGGTGCTACAGACAATGAAATTCTCAAAGCTTACAGACAGAAGGCACGTGTTTATCATCCTGACAAGACTGGAAACGATGCGTCCGAAGAATGGATGAAGAAGATAAATGATGCCAAGTCGGTCCTCCTAAGCAGCACAAAGAGAGAGGATTACGATGAAAAGCTTGCTGACGAAGGACAAGCAGTGACTGACCCAGCCGGGTACCTCCCAGGAGGTAAGCGGAACTATAGTTTGTTCTTTTTGTTATGAAACTACATTCTGCCCACAACCTGTGATAGCTACATACATAGAACTTTCCACGGCACAACACACAAAAGGATGCTTAAAAAGACCACAATTTTGTGGATGCTTGACATTGTGGGTGCAACCATTATTGTGTAGACACGTCATACAAACATCGCTACATATTGCTACTTGCACTGAGCCTGTGTAAACTGCTCGAATCCCATTGGTCAAACCATGGTTACCGTTTGACGTCAAGTTATAGCTATGGTGTATTCATAGGCTATGTTTTTACTATGGACAGTAATATTTGGTTATTAAAGTGGCGTGACTATCCTTCCAATGATAATTCAAAGAATTCAGTGCTTGTAAATATTAGTGGGGGAGTTTACTCAAGTATCAGCGCACACTGAATTCCTCATCTGATAAAGGTTGTAACCAAACAACTCTTTCCATCTTGCAATGCATGACTTCACTCTCCCAACATTTCTACGCCATTTTCTGTGTTCAATGCAGATGCAGCCTACTATTGCTGCACTGTAACTTACACAAGTGATACTGTAGCTAGCTATTAATTTAGTAGAGCACTACTTTGATTATGCATGTATAACGTGCATCGAGGTGACACGATTTTGAAGTCAGGTCTGCTGCCATGATAGTAGCTTGGTTAGCTATGCTGGAAGGCCTTTTGAGTGTTGGAGAGAGCAGTCTTTTTCCACTTTCGAGTCATGTGCCAATGCCATGAAATTATCACTGCTGTTCGCAATGGACTCACTCACTCACTCTGATTTTCTAGCACATACACAGCTAGCCAACTACGCGTGATAGCCTCGTCCCACGCAGGAATGATGAATTTAATTAACTCGGGGGAAAAGTGGTCCAGCCAAAACCGACCAGCACCTAGCTATGCCTCATGTACAATGACTTGCTCTGACATTGCCAACAAGTAAGATCCAACCATAAGGTGAGGTGGTTCAAAGGTCATGTATGCGGCTAAAAGCGGATTGGCCATCAGTATGGAAGACTGACTTGGAGGATGGCATGATATCCTGTACGTATATTATTCCTAGCCTCGTTCCCAGGCCTCCGCCCAGACTTTATCTCGCAGCCGTGGAGAACTTTTCTCCACGGCTGCGAGATAAAGTCTGGGCGGAGGCCTGGGAACGAGGCTATATTATTCCATCTGTGGTAGAAAAAAGTGCACTGGAACTAGACTAACATGCACTCTCCACTGTAACTATACATGGCGTCTTTTTTTAGGGTGTGTGGCATCATGGTGCTCCTTGCCTTAACCCTTTAAGCCCCATTGACGTCTATAGGCGTCATTTAGACCCTATGCACTTGTAGGGCTTCTCGCCAGTCCAAAAAGGGACCAAAAAGTCTTCAGAGGGCCTAGGGACGACTTTAAGGCACGAACTCAAAAATTTGGTCAGATTTCGGCGCGCCTCCCCCACTAAACGTACAATGGGGGGGGTTTCGAAGGGGGGGCGGCAGCCCCCCCTTCGGCCTGTCGTGGGCGTTTTTTTGATTTTAATGAGATTCATTGACCCGAGAATTTTTGATTCTAATGATATTCATAGACCCCACCCAGGGCCTCAAGAAAACCTGCAAATTGGTGGTGTAAGGTGTGCCATCAGTCAGATCTGGACCAAGTTTAGGGAAATGCTGGGCGAAAATCCGGCTGACATCCACCTTTGACCTCCGATTGCTGGCCTTGTGGGGGGTCATGAATATCATTAACGGTATTGCCAGAGGGGTCTCTCCATGTGTGCGGGCCCCACCAAGTTTGGCCGCTGAGGAGCGAATGCTGTGGGAGAGGAGTACCTACGAAAGTGGTGTGCGCTGAATGCATGAAAATGTGTTGTCTTGGTGGGAAGAATTCGGTGGTTAAAGGGTTAAGGTCCTCTATTGGTGAATATATTATATTTTATTGTGCTCTCCATTTACAGGTCCACGTCTGTCATTGCAATTCTTACAGTATTTCAACAATGCTAAAATCTCATTTGAAGCAGGGTTCATTCGCAACCTTCAGAATTTCCATGTCATTCTTCGAAGAGATCTTGGCGAAAACCCCAAACAGCTTCCTGCTTTACCGTTTACAGGCCATAGCCTTACACGAAGTGCTACACCAGCTGCTTCTAAAATCCAGGCATTACAATCCCCTCTGAAGGAGGTGCTTGATGAAATGAACAGTAGTTTGGATAATCCAGAATTGAGCACATTGGTTGATGTGCAAAGTAAAGAGTTGCAGGATATCCTCCAATTGACCAAAACACTTGGCACCAGAGAAACCCTGCCAGCACTCGATGGTCAAGTTCCCATTTTGAACTTTTCAAACGTGCCTGACAAGTCGCTTCAGCATTTTCATTCTTTCTTTACTACATCAAGTGAGCAAACAAGTCTTCGTCGAGACAAAATCCTGAGTGATCTGGTCAAGTTTGTGCCTCACATTGCTGTACAGCAACCTAGCCCTGAGACTCAAGCACAAAGCACTTGCAGTGGCTGTGCTAAAAAACTAAACCTCTTCCGCAAGGCAAAGCACACTTGCTATCACTGCAAATCACAGTTTTGTAAGGATTGCCCTCCAAAGCAAGTTGTGCTGCCAAGACTTCAGCTTAACAAAGCTGAGCCTATTTGTTCAACTTGTCTCCAACGGTTCACACAACAGGATATTGAAGATTGGACAAAGTCCAGTCTTCGCCTTATTGAAGTTGGAACAGTCAAGTCTGCCAAGGCAGCAATGGGCTGCTTGAATATTGCTTTGTGTCTCGGTGATCATTCTACCACTAAGCCCATTATCAGGGTAGCCCAAGGCCTATTTCGTAATGGCTTGCCAGAGCTCGCAATGCCTTTTGTAGCTACTGTGTTGCAGCATTCAGAAGATACCAGGGAAATCCTTGGTGCGTATGTTCTTTCAGCACAGATATTCAAAAGCATGGCGGATGAAACCAATGATGACCCTGAAATCCAGTGGAATTTTCTCCTCGCAGCAAAAGACAGCTGCAACCTAGCATTTGAGCAGGCCAGCTGTTTGGATAGCGGCTCTATTGAGATCCCAAGCTGCACTACGCTCAAAAGGGACACAAATGATTCCTTGCATTTACTGAGAGAGCAACAGGAACGTATCCATGAACTTGAAGTTCAGCATCTCTGCTCCCAAATGGAAGATTTATGGCAGAAAAGAGAGTGTGAAGACCTTCTAGCGTTAGTGCTGGATGAGGACAGCGCCATCAGCAGTAGCTTCCTGCCACACCTGGAAAACACAACTGTACTTGCTCTAGAGCATTTCCTAGCTCCCAAAAATGGCTTCCTTGATCGGATGCTTGATGCAGATCGATGTGCTCTCATCTTCTTCCGTGGACTTACCAAGATCTTAAAGAAGAGAGTTTCAGATGGCCTAGCTGACATAGAGGAGGCAGCGTACGGTAGCCACCACGATGAGTGGTTAAGAGAGGCAGTAGCTGATGTGCTTGTTAGTCTCCTAATTAAAGATCCTTCCTTGCTCTTCCCACCTGACTCATTCAAGGAAGCCTCGAGAGGTGAGCGCTTGCTTAGCAGCACTGTCCTTGGAGGCAGGTTTGGGTCACTTTTCCCTCAGAAGCATGAGACGACACCACCATTTAATCGCAACTGGCCCGAGCTAACTGTCACTGGATTAAACATTAAAGGTCATGTGAAGTTTGAAAAGGCTGTAATTTCTCAGGTTGATGAAGGTGAATGGGATGCCAAGGACGCCGCCATGTCATACATTGACTATGTTCCTGCATGTTCCCATCCTGCGGAGGTAGCTTTATGCTTTCTGAATGCAGCCATGTGGCTCTTGAAGCAACTGCAGAGTTCATCCTCCAAACTTTCCTTATCTGAAATATATGCCACCAAACAGTTGATTGTGAGGTGCTTGTATAACTCACTCGTAGTAGCCCACCTTCGTCTTCACCCTGGCATGCAGCTGTATGTATCCCGCCTCTGTTTGGGTACTGCTATGCAAACAATGCAGCTTGCAGTCACCGAACGTTTTGGGACTAAACAAGATGTTGAACTGGTTACCAATTTGCTTGAATTAATGACCTACAATTGTCGATTCTGCCCCGTCTGGCACTTTCCTTCTGTACCACTGTCCGAAGCTGTTTTGATCAGCATCAAAACTGGTCAATTTCATAAGGATTTCTTGCTTGGTTTGCAGGATGTCAGCAGAGACAAGTGGCCAATGACTCCCCCAGAATTGCTGTATCAGCTTTATGAGAATGATCTTCGCTACACCTGCCCCCTTGACGACCCCGATGGTGCTCGCGCTCGAGCAATGGAAGAGATGCTTCGTGAGAGGGGATGGACATGGAACGATGTAGCTAATCGCATGAAATCTCCCCTAAGCCCTCGTGACAGTGATGGATGGCTGATCCAACAGCCATATCTTGGAATGCACATGGAATTTGCGGAGCTGAAGGGATTTGCCTTTAATTTGGATTCAGATCATCCATCCATTGAGATAATTGCAATCCCAGCCAACAGTTCAAAAGGGAAGGTTGGCTTGTTCTCAATGGAAGATGTCCAGACTGTTCTTCAACTGGATGCAACTGAGGTGTATCCGATTTTTTTCAGTCTTGATCCTCCCAATGAAAATCAACGTTTTCATCCCTTCCAGCAATTTCGGTACAAGACTGAGAAACTCCAGAAAACTCCATTGCTTCATACTATGTTTGAAACTGACTACCTCCTTAAATCTTTCAGTGTTGGAGCGGAAGTGTCTGCGAAACCACCATTCAACCAGCGACCTTGCAAAGAGGGTTTGACAAAGAATCTGCCGCCGCATCTTCAAGAGGCAGTGAAGCCTGTAGCAGAACGAGGCAATACTCTTTCCAACATCAACCGGTTCTGGATACAAGCTGAACAGTTGGTGTACGATGATAACCAGGATGGCTCCAAGCTTGAATTTCGACTCAGTGATCTCAAAATGAAGATTTGTAGCCATCCATTGCTTCCTGGCCCAGATGGAAAGCTTCAAGACACTGAAAATGAAACTGACCCAGACAGTCCAGAGGCCAAATTTGCGGATGATCTTACTGCTCACTACGATGAGCTTGGACTCCATTTCCCCATGTTTGCTCGTCTCCGTGAATTAGCCAAACTGCAGCTACTTGGTATAATTCTAAGAGGTTTGATGGATGACATGAAGAACAAAGCAAACGGCATTGGAGTTGAGGTTCCCAGAAGGCTACTCACAGAAATTCAGCAAAATGCACGTCAGCACCATCAAACCCAAATTAGTGAAATCCTAAGCAAACTTGGTCGAGATATTGGTACCTGGCCTGCAGCTGATGATAGGAGTGAAGTGTCTTCTCTCACACGGACTTTGATGAATGAATTACCTTACCATGTTCGAAGTCAGGCCTCCTACTCTGATGTTGAACCCTACGCTCTTAAAGCACTTCGTACCAAAGATGACAATGTTTTATCACAAGTTGTTGATGGATTTATGCAGCTGTGTGAACACAGAATATCAAGAAGCAACTTACGAACTTTGGTTCGCCGATGGCTTTCTACCAGGAGCTCAACTGCAACTACCGAACTAAGAAACCTGATCTGCTCTGCCCTCCCACTGCCCACTCATGAAGACGTTAAGAGACAAGTGGTTGAATTGCATCAGCAGAAATACCATGCTTTCCAGCGAAAAGTCAACAGTATGACAGCATCTTCTCCCCAACCAGACAAAAACCCTTGCAAGTGGGTGCCAGCAGCTTTGCTCAAAGAAGAGAACACGGATTGTGTTAGAATGTGCTATGGTGGGGTGCTGATTGCACCTGACATCAAACATGGAAGAGTTCCTAAGCTTCCTTCTCGTGCACGTGCAGTGCCTGTACGGCATAGCGGTGCATCGTTCCAGAACCGGTCAGACAAAAGTTATTTCCGAGCTCCTTCTGCTCGTTCTGTTCCTGCTGGTGGAACTTATTCATCTGGTGGGGGTGTTGGGATCAGCCTAAGTAGTAAACTTACGACTCTGTATCCTGCTAAAGCATCCTCAGCATACAAACCTCATTTGAACAAATTTCATAATGTGTACCAGTCACATAGTGGTGGAGGCCATGGAGATGCTCCCTTGGGCAGTGCTACAAGTAGTGGTAGCAGAGGTGGCGGTGGAGGTGGTGGAGGAGGCAGAATTGGGTTTGGTGGAGGTGGTGGAAGAGGTGGGGGAGGTGCAGGCGGTGGAGGTGGAGGTGGTGGAAGAGGTGGCAGAGGTGGGGGAGGTGCAGGCGGTGGAGGTGGAGGTGGTGGCAGAGGTGGAGGTGGTGGAGGTGGAGGTGGTGGAAAAAGTGGAGGTGGTGGAGGTGATGGCAAAGGAGGTGGTAAGAGTGGCAGACGCATAGCCATTGCCGCAGCTGCAGCTCTAGTAGTCAAGACGACTCAGCGTGACAGTAATCCAGATCAACGCATACAAGAACAGCGTAAGCAAGCACACCAGCGTCCACCATATTGGTACCAACCAAGAGCTGAAATTCCAACTCCAAACGGGAAAACTATCCAACTCCCCCCTCCAAGCAGTGAAAGGTGGAGAACATTGCGCGTTGTCTATGGATTATACAGCGCTAAAACAGAGGAGCTGGTGTATGTTGGAAAGACAAAGCAGCAGCTTTCGACACGTATCCAAGCACACATAAGAAACATCAGAAAAGGGGAAGCTAACACTAAGCTTGTGAAGTTTTTTAACTCTGGAGATCATTCCGTCGACGACTTGCGAGCAGTCGTGCTCGAAGAGGTACCTTGTGAGAAAAATTTGGTATGGAGGGAAATGTACTATGTAAAGACGTACGATACAAAGAATAGTGGAGCCAACATGCGGTATCCTGTGAATATGAACCGATATGAAGCAGCTAATCCTGAACCGAGGTAGATTGTATTTTAGTTAATGTTCAGGTATGTAGATATAGAAATAGTGCTTTAGAACCTTTTGCAGTGTTGTTTTTAGTTGAGGGTTTTACTTTTTAATAGCTACTGTTTAGATTCCGGAAATGTGATGCAGTTCCCAGCTTTTTAGTTAGGTGTGGTCTGATTATCTACCCTTTCAGTAGCGTTGGCATTTATTTTAGTTATAGCTAGCTACTAGTCTATATCAGTGGAGAATGTACTTTTCTGTTTGAGTATTGCTCTTGTATTCTACATGCATGTATATAGATTTTAGTGTTCAATCTCGAAGGCATGTATAATTGTAGCAACACTCCGGTGTGTTGTTTGCAAATGCCATGCATCATCATGTCATGGATCTGCAGCTGGAGGCTCTCCTGTTCTCACTACTGGAGTGCCAGTCATTCCAATGCAAATACTGTATCGCACAGCATCATGCATACTTGCATGGAGAAAATTAAAGATTAACAAATTTAACCTATAGTAATGACGTCAGCTACATGTCTATAGGTGTCCTTAGAAGCCATGCAGATTGTAATCAGGGATCCAGAGTCCCATGAAAGCTTTGACGTTATTGGCATGCAAGTAACTAATTAGGCGTTAATTTAAAGTATTATTTCTATGGCACCAAAGCGGCCTATGATGGTGAGAGAGGTTTTAGTCTCGTGCCCAGACCGGCCCTCTTTTGTATGAGGGTCTGGGAACATGACTATAGAGAGGTTTGTGCACATAACAGATATATAGCTAGTGTAGTCAGCTACAATTCTCCACGATAAGATTATTCCGGAATGCAATTATTGAGATAAATGCGATCATAAATTTTAATATTCAACGCTTTCTAGCGCCTATTCTACAGCAGCTAGAAACAAAAAGTAGCAGGAAGATGGATCCCTTGTCTCATTTGTCCAAGGTGGAATAATCTCCGATTTCTACCGGGACTGTCACATGTGCATTCACTGTATTACTTTATAAAATCTTCTCCATTTTGGCAGCGGACATTTGAGTCCAACCCTCGGGGACACATGAGACAGCCGAGGACTCTGGGGCTGGCAATAGTCCCAGGGGACCATGTTGTATCCATAGCGATAGCAAAGGTTTCATCTCAGAATCACCTCGAGCACCACCAGATCAGGAATCATCTCCGACAGATGCTGATCCCAGTCCATTAGAACTTGAATCATTGTAGACACTCACTGATCTCGCTTTACCACAAGATACACCACCTGATCCGACTCAGCCAGAATCAGAATCTCATCAGATGCATACCAATCTCACTCCCCCAGAATCTCTTCAGATGCATATTGGTGATCTTACTCAACTGGAATCTCCTGAGACATAATTATGTTGCCCAACCAGAATCACCTCGGACACATGTTGCTCAACCGGAATCTCTTCAGATTGTCAGTAGGAAATTATGATGGCCTTTCATGCCTTTCGATCAGCCAGCTATATAGTGTCTGCCCTCCCAAGGGGAAAATAATACTGTTAATAATGACGTCAGTATATAGAAATATCCCAAATAAACATAGTATGTAATTAAATTTGGGTACTCCAATCCAGGAGTACACTCAGTACAGTTGTGCTAGCTATTGTTAGCTTGAATAGTTCAAGCCAATGATTCTCATTTCATGACTCATAAATACCCTTGCTCAGCACAAGCTAGCACAAGCTAGATTGCCAGTCAGTGCCACTGAGCAAGAGAAAGTTCATCTTTGCTTCTGTAGCTGTTGATACATGTGAGTCTCAAGCATCTATATAACTAGTTATTATGAGTGGTTTGTATATAATATAGCTACATAACTAGACATAGCTACATGCAATACATGCCTCGCATAAGAAGTCAGTGATTTGCATAAGATAATATTTTGCTAGGGAACTAACTTGGTCTATTATCTTCTGTTACAGTGCAAGAGAATTGATTTGGTGGCTACGTAGGTCCCGTTCAGTTCCCACGGATAGCTACTTTCAGCCAGCTTCAGCTCCAAACTGAATCTGGGTTAGCTGATAGCTATGTAGCTAGCTGCAAAATGGCATCGAACTTTGAATATCAAATACCTGGCTCTGACTCATTTGCACGAACAGTGGACCCGTCCAGGCTCACTCATTACCAGATTCTTGGTGTTCGCCACGGTGCTACAGACAATGAAATTCTCAAAGCTTACAGACAGAAGGCACGTGTTTATCATCCCGACAAGACTGGAAACGATGCGTCTGAAGAATGGATGAAGAAATTAAATGATGCCAAGTCAGTCCTCCTAAGCAGCACAAAGAGAGAGGATTACGATGAAAAGCTTGTGGACAAAGGACAAGCAGTGATTGATCCAGCTGGGTACCTCCCAGGAGGTAAGCACTATAGCTATAAATGTTCAACTTCTATCTTTTTGCTATGACACTACAAGTAACATTCTGCCCATGCACAGCCTATGATATAGAACTTTCATGCATGATATTCCAGGGTGCACACACTACAATGCTGAAATTGTTTGAATACCATCAGGACTGCCACAACTGTGGACGCTTTGCATAGTGTTGGTGGTCAACCATTGTTGTGTGGACATGTCAACTTACATAGTTAAGCTGTTTGATAGCTTCAAGAGACTGAGCCTGCATGTGTTAACGTTAACTAAAAATCCCATTGGTCAAACCATGGTTACTGTTTGACGTCAAGGTATAGTTATGGTGTATTCATAGGCTATGTTTCACTTGGACAGTAATATTACTACTTACAGTCACATGACTATCCTTCCCATGCTAATTCGAAGAATTCAGTGCTTGTTAGTGGGCATTAAGTGAAGTAAGTATCAGCTCACATTGAATTTCTTTTCTCATGAGGTTGTAACCAATCAACTCTTTCCTTTTTGCAATGCATGCTTTCACTCCTTTAGCTATCTATGATTTAAAACATTCCCGTGCCATTTTGTGTGCTTAATACAGAAGCAGCCTGTTGCTGCGCTGTAACTTCCACAAAAGATACTATAGCTATTGTCAAACATACCTGCATGGGACGAGGCTATCACGCTAGTTGACTAGCTGTGTAATGCTCTTGCACGTAATGAAGCTAGGGTGGGTGAGTGAGTTCATTGCGAACGGCATAGCTGATCCTTTCATGGCCTCATTTCCAGGCTCCTCCCCCTGCATGCACCGACACGCGCACAGAGGGGAGCCTGGGAACGAGGCTATGACTTTGGCACACAACTCGAAAGCGGATATGTCTCTCCAACATTCAAAGGCCTTCCAGTATAGGAAGCTAGCTACCACCAAGCAACTTTCATAGCAGCAGGCCAGACAAAAATGCTTGGCTACCAACTGCAAGGAGACTTCTGTGGATCAACAACCTATAGCTATATATCCATGTTACATAAAATTGTGTCACCTCGATGCACGTTATACGTAAAAATAGCTCTACTCAGTTAACTCGGCGGAAAAGTGGTCCAGCCAAAGCTGACCAGCATGTGACTTGCTCTACAACTCACAACTGCAAGCAAGGCATGGGATGACAAATGTATTGTTACTTCAACAATGTAGGTTTCACAGTGAGTGACTTGCTCTACTACTCACAACTGCAAGCAAGGCATGGGATGACAAATGTATTGTTACTTCAACAATGTAGTTTCCACAGTGTGCATGCAGTGACTTGCTCTACAACTCACAACTGCAAGCAAGGCATGGGATGACAAATGTATTGTTACTTCAACAATGTAGTTTCCACAGTGGACTGTGGAACCTACATTGTTGAAGTAACAATACATTTGTCATCCCATGCCTTGCTTGCAGTTGTGAGTTGTATAGAGCAAGTCACTGCAGTGACTTACTCTGACATTGCCAACAAGTAAGATCCAGTCATAATGTCAGGTGGTTCGAAGGTGACGTATGCAGCTAAAAATAGAGTGGGGTCCGGAGACGGCCTGGGAACAAGGTTATGGCTGTGGATTGATGACATAGAATCTGTTAATGAGGTCAAGCAGGTCATCGACAAAACGTCCATCCATCAGTAGCTAGCTATGACTGAGCTGGAGGATATACTGGTATAGCATGATATCCTGTATACAAATACCTCATCTGGTGTTGTGGTAGACAGCAGCATTTATAATTAAGACGCAGCTGTGTTCAACTAAGCCGTGTCGTACACCCTTGGTGAGGTCAGAAGCCAGGCCGGAATGGTGCTGAAGAATGACAGCAATTATACAGCACGTATACATAAATGGCAAGAATGTATTTGTATGGGCACACATGGCCAAGTCGAATTTTCTATGGGGTCATACTGTTTGTATCATGCCTCGCGTTCACTTCAGAAAGGCAGAAGCGGCGTATAGCCATCCACAGAATTGGAAACTGTGGCTCTGCATAATGGTGCAGTCATATATTTACCGAATATTTATCCGTGTTATTTCAGCTTACGTATCTTGATGAATTTTACGGAGAACATAACGGAAATGCTCGCGCATGTTCAAACAGACAGTCTCTTCTCCCCCTACTGAGCACCTGGGAACGAGGCTAGAACTAGACTAACATGCACTCTCTGTTGTAACTATAGGGCATCTTTTGTAGTGTGTTGTGGCATCATGGTAGCAATTGGATGCGCCGTATGATCCGGATCATGTTCTCTACATTTACATGTGCAGGTCCACGTCTATCATTGCAATTCTTACAGTATTTCAACAATGCTAAAATCTCATTTGAAGCAGGGTTCATTCGCAACCTTCAGAATTTCCATGTCGTTCTTCGAAGAGATCTTGGCGATAATCCCAAACAGCTTCCTGCTTTACCGTTTACAGGCCATAGCCTTACACGAAGTGCTACACCAGCTGCTTCTAAAATCCAGGCATCACAATCCCCTCTGAACGAGGTGCTTGATGAAATGAACAGTAGTTTGGATAATCCAGAGTTGAGCACATTGGTTGATGTGCAAAGCAAAGAGTTGCACGATATCCTCCAAATGACCAAAACACTTGGCACCAGAGAAACCCTGCCAGAAGTTGATGGTCAAGTTCCCATTTTGAACTTTTCAAACGTGCCTGACACGTCGCTTCAGCATTTTCATTCTTTCTTTACTACATCAAGTGAGCAAACAAGTCTTCGTCGAGACAAAATCCTGAGTGATCTGGTCAACTATGTGCCTTATGTTGCTGTACAGCAACCTAGCCCTGAAATTCAAGCACAAAGCACTTGCAGTGGCTGTGCTAAGAAACTAAACTTCTTCCGCAAGGCAAAGCACACTTGCTATCACTGCAAATCACAGTTTTGTAAGGATTGCCCTCCAAAGCAAGTTGTGCTGCCAAGACTTCAGATTAACAAAGCTGAGCCTATTTGTTCAACTTGTCTCCAACGGTTCACACAACAGGATATTGAAGATTGGACAAAGTCCAGTCTTCGCCTTATTGAAGTTGGGACAGTCAAGTCTGCCAAGGCAGCAATGGGCTGCTTGAATATTGCTTTGTGTCTCGGTGATCATTCTATCACTAAGCCCATTATCAGGGTAGCCCAAGGCCTATTTCGTAATGGCTTGCCAGAGCTCGCAATGCCTTTTGTAGCTACTGTATTGCAGCATTCAGAAGATACCAGGGAAATCCTTGGTGCGTATGTTCTTTCAGCACAGATATTCAAAAGCATGGCAGACGAAACTAATGATGACCCTGAAATCCAATGGAATTTTCTCCTCGCAGCAAAACACAGCTGCAACCTAGCGTTTGAGCTGGCCAGTTGTTTAGATAGCGGCTCTATTGAGATCCCAAGCTGCACTATGCTCAAAAGGGACACAAACGATTCCTTGCATTTACTGAGAGAGCAACAGGAACGTATCCATGAGCTTGAAGTTCAGCATCTCTGCTCCCAAATGGAAGATTTATGGCAGAAAAGAGAGTGTGAAGACCTTCTAGCGTTAGTGTTGGATGAGGACAGTGCCATCAGCAGTAGCTTCCTTCCACACCTGGAAAACATGACTGTACTTGCTCTAGAGCATTTCCTAGCACCCAAAAATGGCTTCCTCGATCGGATGCTTGATGCAGATCGATGTGCTCTCATCTTCTTCCGTGGACTTACCAAGATCTTAAAGAAGAGAGTTTCAGATGGCCTAGCTGACATAGAGGAGGCAGCGTACGGTAGCCACCATGATGAGTGGTTAAGAGAGGCAGTAGCTGATGTGCTTGTTAGTCTCCTAATTAAAGATCCTTCCTTGCTCTTCCCGCCTGACTCATTCAAGGAAGCCTTGAGAGGTGAGTGCTTGCTTAGCAGCACTGTCCTTGGAGGCAGGTTTGGGTCACTTTTCCCTCAGAAGCATGAGACGACACCACCATTTAATCGCAACTGGCCAGAGCTAACTGTCACTGGATTGAACATTAAAGGTCATGTGAAGTTTGAAAAGGCCGTAATTTCTCAGGTTGATAAAGGTGAATGGGATGCCAAGGACGCCGCCATGTCATACATTGATTATGTTCCTGCATGTTCCCATCCTGCTGAGGTAGCTTTATGCTTTCTGAATGCAGCCATGTGGCTCTTGAAGCAACTGCAGAGTTCATCCTCCAAACTTTCCTTATCTGAAATATATGCCACCAAACAGTTGATTGTGAGGTGCTTGTATAACTCACTCGTAGTAGCCCACCTTCGTCTTCACCCTGGCATGCAGCTGTATGTATCCCGCCTCTGTTTGGGTATTGCTATGCAAACAATGCAGCTTGCAGTCACCGAACGTTTTGGGACTAAACAAGATGTTGAACTGGTTACCAATTTGCTTGAATTAATGACCTACAATTGTCGATTCTGCCCCGTCTGGCACTTTCCTTCTGTACCACTGTCCGAAGCTGTTTTGATCAGCATCAAAAGTGGTCAATTTCATAAGGATTTCTTGCTTGGTTTGCAGGATGTCAGCAGAGACAAGTGGCCAATGACTCCCCCAGAATTGCTGTATCAGCTTTATGAGAATGATCTTCGCTACACCTGCCCCCTTGAAGACCCCGATGGTGCTCGTGCTCGAGCAATGGAAGAGATGCTTCGTGAGAGGGGATGGACATGGAACGATGTAGCTAATCGCATGAAATCTCCCCTAAGCCCTCGTGACAGTGATGGATGGCTGATCCAACAGCCATATCTTGGAATGCACATGGAATTTGCGGAGCTGAAGGGATTTGCCTTTAATTTGGATTCAGATCATCCATCCATTGAGATAATTGCAATCCCAGCCAACAGTTCAAAAGGGAAGGTTGGCTTGTTCTCGATGGAAGATGTCCAGACTGTTCTTCAACTGGATGCAACTGAGGTGTATCCGATTTTTTTCAGTCTTGATCCTCCCAATGAAAATCAACGTTTTCATCCCTTCCAGCAATTTCGGTACAAGACTGAGAAACTCCAGAAAACTCCATTGCTTCATACTATGTTTGAAACTGACTACCTTCTTAAATCTTTCAGTGTTGGAGCGGAAGTGTCTGCGAAACCACCATTCAACCAGCGACCTTGCAAAGAGGGTTTGACAAAGAATCTGCCACCGCATCTTCAAGAGGCAGTGAAGCCTGTAGCAGAACGAGGCAATACTCTTTCCAACATCAACCGGTTCTGGATACAAGCTGAACAGTTGGTGTACGATGATAACCAGGATGGCTCAAAGCTTGAATTTCGACTCAGTGATCTCAAGATGAAGATTTGTAGCCATCCATTACTTCCTGGCCCAGATGGAAAGCTTCAAGACACTGAAAATGAAACTGACCCAGACAGTCCAGAGGCCAAATTTGCGGATGATCTTACTGTTCACTACGATGAGCTTGGACTCCATTTCCCCATGTTTGCTCGTCTCCGTGAATTAGCCAAACTGCAGCTACTTGGTATAATTCTAAGAGGTTTGATGGATGACATGAAGAACAAAGCAAACGGCATTGGAGTTGAGGTTCCCAGAAGGCTACTCACAGAAATTCAGCAAAATGCACGTCAGCACCATCAAACCCAAATTAGTGAAATCCTAAGCAAACTTGGTCGAGATATTGGTACCTGGCCTGCAGCTGATGATTGGAGTGAAGTGTCTTCTCTCACACGGACTTTGATGAATGAATTACCTTATCATGTTCGAAGTCAGGCCTCCTACTCTAATGTTGAACCCTACGCTCTTAAAGCACTTCGTACCAAAGATGACAATGTTTTGTCACAAGTTGTTGATGGACTTATGCAGCTGTGTGAACACAGAATATCAAGAAGCAAGTTACGAACTTTGGTTTTCCGATGGCTTTCTACCAGGAGCTCAACTGCAACTACCGAACTAAGAAACTTGATCTGCTCTGCCCTCCCACTGCCCACTCATGAAGATGTTAAGAGACAAGAGGTCGAATTTCATCGGCAGAAATACCATGCTTTCCAGCGAAAAGTCAACAGTATAACAGCATCTTCTCCCCAACCAGACAAAAACCCTTGCAAGTGGGTGCCAGCAGCTTTGCTCAAAGAAGAGAACACGGATTGTGTTAGAATGTGCTATGGTGGGGTGCTGATTGCACCTGATATCAAACATGGAAGCGTTCCTAAGCTTCCTTTCCTTGCACGTGCGGTGCCTGTACGGCATAGTGGTGCATCGTTCCAGAACCGGTCAGACAAAAGTTATTTCCAAGCTCCTTCTGCTCGTTCTGTTCCTGCTGGTGGAACTTATTCATCTGGTGAGGGTGTTGGGATCAGCCTAGGTAGTAAACTCATGACTCAGCATCCTGCTAAAGCATCCTCGGCACACAAACCTCATTTGAACATATTTCATAATGTGTACCAGTCACATAGTGGTGGAGGCCATGGAGATGCTGCCTTGGGCAGTGCTACAAGTAGCAGTAGCAGAGGTGGCAGTGGAGGTGGTGGAAGAGGTGGCAGAGGTGGAGGTGGTGGAAGTGGTGATGGCAAAGGAGGTGGTAAGGGTGGCAGACGCATAGCCATTGCCGCAGCTGCAGCTCTAGTAGCCAAGATGATTCAGCATGACAGGAATCCAGATCAACGCATACAAGAACAGCGCAAGCAAGCACACCAACGTCCACCATTTTGGTACGAACCAAAATCTACAATTGTTTTTTCTCCAAAAGGCGAAATCATCAAACTCCCTCCAAGCAGTGAATGGGATTCGAAAACACCCCGTGTTGTCTATGGATTATGTAGTGCTAAAACAAGGGAGCTGGTGTATGTTGGAAAGACAGTGCAGCCACTTTCGAGACGTATCCAAAAGCACATAAGAAACATCAGAAAAGGGGAAGCTAACACTAAGCTTGTGAAGTTCTTTAACTCTGGAGATCATTCCGTCGATGACTTGCGAGCAGTCGTGCTCGAAAAGGTACCTCAAGAGAAAAATTTGGTACGGAGGGAAATGTACTATGTAATGAAGTACGACATGAAGAATAGTGGAACCAACATGCGGTATCCTATGAATATGAACCGATATGAAGCAGCTGATCCTGAACAGAAGTAGATTGTGTTTTAGTTAATGTTCGGGTATGTAGTTTTGTTTTTAGTCAGCTACTTTTTAGATTCTGGAAATGATGCAGTTCCCTGCTTTTTAGTTAGTTGTGGTCTAGCTATGTACCCTAGCTTTAGTTAGTTGTTGTGTTGGCATTTATTATACCTACAAGTAATAAAAAACATTTGAAAATGTAACAGGATGTAGGGATACCAGAACGGCAAAAAGTAAGGAAACAAGGTAGGGATGATCGCACAAAACAGTGAAGTATACAACCCCCCTACAGAGATCTTTTTCCATATACGTGTATAATGAAAAAAGATATGTAGGGGGATTGTATACTTCACTGTTTTGTGCGATCATCCCTACCTTGTTTCCTTACTTTTTGCCGTTCTGGTATCCCTACATCCTGTTACATTTTCAAATGTTTTTTATTACTTGTTTATGTCTTTTTTTTTAGCAGCAGCGCATGCAATTTGCCATCACAGAGCAGAAGTCGGTGTCCTCACAAGTAGTAGGAGCCCTTGCTTTGGTATATGGACAATATTAACTCCGGTATTGACAGCAAGCATTGGCTAAAGAATCAGACCCAAGTCAACCCTTTTCTGGATGGATTAGTGAGGCAGTAATCCCTGTCTGAAGACCATAATATTAGCTATACCAGAAGTAGCAAGATTTATATATTGTTGAGTCTTTAGATAGGCATTCAGCCCTCTCACAGAACACAGTAGGTAGTAACATACATAAATTATACGCACAGAGTTAGAATTTACCTCGGTTTTATGAAGTACGAAATTTTGTCAACACAACGGCGAAAGACACTTCTAATTCAGCGATCTTGAGTAATAATTACGTTCGTTGCTAAGTGATCGCGCATGCGTACAAACGAGAAAATGGCGTGACTAAAGAAGCCATAGTTATTGAGTGGGCAGCTGCAGCCGCCTGGTGAAAACTTGGAGGTTGCGAAAAAGCGATGGCCAGGTGCACTACTCGGTGTAAAATGCTGCTGTTTCGTGCGAAAACCATCATGGGAGATTGAGGCGACGCTGAGCTAGCCCGTCTGAAGAAAGAAAGAAGAAAGAAAAACAATTTGCCCGTTTTGCGAGTACCTGGTGTGCTACTTTCACGACGGTTTTTCGCGACGCGAGGAGTCTTGTTGGTCATGAAAACACTTGAAGATGACTGGTATGTGGTTATAAAGGCTTATAAGTGTACCGTTTCTGAGATTTGGAGAGATTTTTTTGTATTAGCATATAGAGCGGCTGCATTGACGTAACAAAACCACGTGACTGAGTACTTCCGCATGGCAAAACAACACGGAGTTCAATGGCAGCTGGACGGAAACTAGTAGCTCACTTGTACTCGAGGTCGCGTAGCTGCTCGATCTAATCGGCATGGTAACTGCGCTATAGTGATAGTTGACACAGTAGTACTTCGTAAGTTCCGAGCGGCTTGCGTTTCTGAGATCACTGTAGAAATTACTGCTTTCTTGCCATGCAGTCTTATGAGGGAAACGGAATATAACGGAGGACGTTTCGGTTGTTTTACGGCCGGTGACGTCAAACGCAGCCGCTCTATATTGCGTGTACGTCGTATCCCTACATACAGAGTCTACCGACTCTGTGATAGTTATAGCTATATCAGTGGAGAATGTAGGTTTTCTGTTTGAGTATTGCTCTTGTATTCTTATAATTCAATATTGAGAATCTCAACACAGTTTGTTTAATTATAGCAATTGTTGTTGCATCATGACTTGTCATGGATCTGGAGGCACTCCTGTTCTCACTAGGTGGAGTCAATACAGTGCCAGTCATTCCAATGGTATCGCACAGCATCATGCATATATACTTGCATGGAGAAAAGATGAACAAATTTAACCTATAGCAACATCAGCTACACGTATAGATGTCCTTAGAAGCCTGATTGATCTGGAAGTTTTAATTGATGTTATTGGCATGCAATTAGGCGTTAATGTAAAGCCTATGATGGTGAGAGGGTTAAAGAATTAAACAGGAGAGGCTTTAGAGGTCTGCTCACGATGGTTAAGGCAGGCCCAAATTTGATTTTGGCTCAACTTTTTGCTTTACCTCTGTACTTTTGAGCATGCATTGCTATAATATTTGTTGATTATACCAAATGAAACTGTGCTTAGTCAAATGTAAACAGGATGTTGATTGTTTTCCAATAATTGGTTTCCATGGAAACCGAACCACCCGCACGTAAACATTGCCACAAACACGAACGCCTTAACAACTATTTTGCTACTTGCGGAAAGTCAAACGCCCTTCTACCCCATGAAAACGGATATTGATCGAAAGCTCTTCGTGTGAGCTACCTGAGTCTGGGTAGGGACACCGCCCCAGCCACAACATAGAACTCCTACAAGCAATTATAGGTGTTTTTACGACCCAAAACACGGGTCCTCTCCACTATCAGAGCTCACCTCTCGAGGTACAGCAACAGTGGTCTCTGTCCCTAGGCACAACACGTTAGTGTAACTAATCTGCGATACTCTCTCCGAGTCATGGCCTCCAAGCCTGGCATCTGACTTTCCGCAAATAGCGAGCCGTTCTGCACCTTCTTTCTCTGGCCAGCCATGCGGCTGGCGAGCACTGATTGCGCGGTCGCGATTGATGAATTTCATTAAAATATCCTCACGTGAGTGCGGCCAACCAATAATCCAGCTAAAATGATACATCTAGCGCTTTATAGCATCATATAACTATTTTTCCAACTGTGCATCTTCATTCAAGCTTCCCTCTCCGGTTTGGGACTCCACATCCAGATCGATCAAGGCATATACACAGGTGAGGCGGTAACACGAAACTTTTAGATGCACATACCAAAATTATAGAGACGTCAACGCCTAGAAGACTAAAAGATGGGAACGTGTCCTTACACACGTAGCTTACCTGTACTGTTGTCAACTTCAGAGAGCTCCACGACGCACAAAAACATCGGATCTTGCTGGGCGAGTTTCAACGTTTACATAGCGCAAGTAGGATGCGGTAATGTAAACCAGATTAGTTCTCGACATAATCATAGACTCGGTAGAGTCTATATGTAGGGATACGACGTACACCCAATACATGCCAATACAAAAAAATCTCTCCAAATCTCAGAAACGGTACACTTATAAGCCTTTATAACCACATACCGTTCATGTTCGAGTGTTTTCATGACCAACAAGACTCCTCGCGTCGCGAAAAACCGTCGTGAAAGTACCTCACCAGGTACTCGCAAAACGGGCGAATTGTTTTTCTTTCTTTCTTTCTTTCTTTCTTTCTTTCTTTCTTCTTCTTCTTCAGACAACTTAGCTCAACGTTGCCTCAATCTGTCACGATGGTTTTCGCACGAAACAGCACCATTTTCAACCGAGCAGTGCAACGTCCCATCGCTTTTTCACTACCTCCAAGTCTTCACCAGGCGGCTGCAGCTGCCCACTCAATAACTATGGCTTCGTTTGTCACGCCATTTTCACGTTTGTACGCATGCGCGCTTAAACGATCACTTAGCAACGATACGTAATTATTTCTCAAGATCGCTGAATTAGAAACAGTGGGGAAAATTAAGATGCGTTGACCGATGTGTTGTCAAACCATAGATATACTACACTACGTAGGGATTGGAAACGCCCATGTGATGCTGTACTTAAGTATACGGGCGGTGAACTGCTTTGATCTCCAGCGCGTTTCGCAACGCTAACCAGCTGCAGTAATGAATACTGGTGTTCGCTAAGCTTTTGGGAAGTCCCTGGTAATCTGATAACGCTGAGTCAGGTCGCGCGCGGTAGTGTGGTAACGCTTTGAACTCAAACGCGGGAAACGGTTCAAAGACCGGACATTGCTGCTGCCAAGACCCCGACAAAAGAAGTGAAAACACGGACAGGTAACTTTGTGTTCCTCTTTTACTTTTGTGTTGTGCTGAACTGACTTCCTTTTAAGTCTGGTTTGGCGGTAACAGCCTGTATTAACCTATTGAAGTGCCAAATTGGTTATAGTAAGCTAATGGGGTTTGTTTACAGTACTGAACTGGAAAGCGTTTCGCTATTGTATTGTCCGCTTTGTGTTCCTGTAGCAACTGCATATGTAAGACTTGGGCAAAGCTATGCTATTTCAAGTATCACAGACACATGGGTCTATGAAACCCAGCATTGTTCATGTCCATAAGCAAGGGATTTGGGGGAGATATATGGGGTGGTATGGAAGAAACCATTATCAATTATTTTGCTAGTGGTCTATGTACTTTCCACGGCTAGAGCTCTAAAGTGAATTTCAACTTTCGCTTTTCAATCTAGACTAGTTGTTTTGGAATCCAGTTGTCAAAATTAATGATGGCGGCAAAGTTCATGGACCTCTGCTGCTGCTGATATGTAGTTTATATATTCATCTGTGCCATGGGTTTTTTTATCGCCAGCAATGCCAAGAAAACTTCGCTTTTCAAGCCAGAAGAATGGTGAAAGGAAGAGACAGGCCATGAAAAGAAGTGCTTATCTGGAGGTGAAGGTATGCAATCAGAAACTGTTTAATATAATATTATGTATGGATCTATGGATACCCACGTTTTTCTTCTATAGGATTCAGATACCTCAAAGACGTCTGAAGAGTCAGTTTTTGATCACCCAGACCTTCCTTCCGTCCAGTACACATCCCCACTGCAGCACCTATACACCTCGGTTGAGAATCTCCCGTCCTCCTGGAGTAACCAAACTCCAGTAGATCTAACCTCCATCAGACTATGCAAGATCTCCGAGCAGCCTTGCTGTTCATCATCTCCAATGATTGTGACACACTCCCTCATTGTAAATGAAGATCAATCGTGGGTAGTGTTCGTTCATGGTCATAAACTTGAGGCTAAAGACTTACCTTCTACTCCACTGTCATCTGTTCCTAACCAGTTAGATGCACCTGCTTTGCAGAACCTGATTGGCCTCCTTGATATGGCAAACATTTGTGCTGGCCATCCAGAGGAAAGGTTCAAGGAAATGGCAGTAGCACACAAAGGCAAGTTTGTAGCAGTGAGTGGGAGTGTGGCAGCAGTTTTTGAAGACGACTTCCCAATTACCATGGGAGGGGAACGATACAGTAGTACTATCCGCACGACTGGTTGTCATCTTTTAGTGCATGGCACTAAATGTGAATCCTGCCAAGCTTATCGTCCGCTTCTTCGTGCCATGCATAGCCGTTGGACCCGAAGAAGCACTGAAGTACAGAAGCATGGAAACAATCGGTATTTGAGCACACCTCAGAAGGGCGAAAAATTGAGGAATCTCCAGGTGCGAGCCAGTTCTGCTGAGAAGGAGGTACAGAAATTGCGAGAAAAGATAAGAAAAAGCACTGAGAAGAGAGGTATCCATGTAGATTCACAACTCCACGATGAACTCATGTCCACCATGGAACAAAATGATGATCAAATCCGTAAGGATTTCCCCCCAGGCACGTTTCGACACCTCTTTTGGGAGCAGCAGCTAAAGACTGCCAGGTGCAGTAACCCACGACAAATGCGCTGGCATCCGTGCATGGTAAGGTGGTGTCTCAACTTGAAGCTCCTGTCATCTGCAGCTTACCATGCATTGGGCACTTCAGGGTTCGTAAAGCTTCCATCTGAAAGAACTCTTCGGGACTATACACATTTTATTAAGTCAAGGAGTGGCTTTTACGATGAGCTGGACCAGCTGTTAGCTGATGAAGCTAAACTGCGTACCCTACCTGACTGGAAAAAGCATGTGGTGGTGGTGTTCGATGAAATGAAGCTGAAAGAAAGCCTGGTCTACAACAAGAATGAAAACCAAGTGATTGGGTTCGTTGATCTCGGTGAACTTAACAATGATCTAGTCCGGCTTGAACAGAGTGAAGGTGACCAGCACCCACCAGTGGCAACACATGTTAGCCCTAATGGTACGTGGAATCTTCACCAACCTTCGATTTCCATATGCTCAATTCCCCACTGCTAACACAAATGCAGATTTTCTGTTCACAATTATTTGGGAAGCTGTTGAGAGACTGGAATTCCTCGGGTTCAAGGTTATGGTGGTTACTGGAGACGGAGCAGCCCCAAATCGGAAATTTTTCCGAATGCACTCCTCGAGCAAAGACACATTATGCTACAAAACTAAAAATCCTTACACTGATGAGAATCGATTTCTTTTTTTTATGTCTGACGTCCCCCACCTCCTAAAGACAACACGTAACTGTTGGTCACACTCATTTGGTCATGGCCGTACAAGAACACTCTGGGTAAGTCTTTGTGCCCATGCATGTTGCACCTGCATGGCTCAAGTTGGAATGAGACAATAAGACCAAATAGTGCAGGGGGGGTTTGCATACGGTAAATGTGTTCAGTTACACTGTGTTGTCATTTGAAAAGAATAGTGTTTACATGCAGCAGTCTAATAAGTATGCATCTTCCATTTATCATTCAGATAAACAACAAGTACATTAGCTGGCAGCACATGACAAGTCTGTATCAGGCCAAAACTGCGATGGGGGCCCGTTCACAGGGACTCTACCTTCTCCAGAAACTGAAGTACGAGCACATTCAACTTACATCTTACTCCAGGATGCGTGTTGATTTGGCTGCACAGGTACGTCATGGGAGTACATAATGCCTTGGGACCTATAGTATTACAATTCTAGGTCCCAAGGCTTATAATGTATACCTAGCTGGAAATATACCTAGTACAATCATGAAAATGAATGCTTGTTTTCTTAGGTACTAAGTGAATCTGTAGCAAATGCATTGGAGTTCTATGGCAATCCTGACACATCTGAGACAAGGAGGTTTGTACGAACCTTTGACCGCTTCTTTGACTGTTTAAACGTGAGGAGTTTGGATGAGTACAAAAGAAAAAGGAAGCCCAGTCTGAGACCTTACACCAGTCCCAATGATGAGCGACTTACAGTGAGTTATTTGTCCACACACACACATGCTGTATCATAATATTATTAAATTATATGCACTTTTATTGCAGTGGCTACAGAAGGACTTCCTTGGCTACTTGAAGGAATGGAGGGCCAGCGTTGATGCCCGTAAAGACATTACGGTTGCGGAGAGACCCACAATGTGTCTAAGCAGAGAAACCCTTGAAGGCCTCCACATAACAGGTACATGTATACATGCATAGAAAAGTTACTGGAATGTGATTGAGATTGTCATTTCTTCCCATGCAGTAAACTCATTTGTGGAAGTCACTCGTTACCTTCTGATGCTACCTGGAGTTAGTGGGCAGTATATTTTGAGTGAGAGGTTCTCACAGGACCCCCTGGAAAACCACTTTGGCCAGCTGCGTGCGACAGGGGGACGCTGTGAAAACCCTTCAGCAAAATCATGCTTGCTTTCGGCCCAGTCACTGAGGGTACAAAGATCTTTTGCCCTTGAGCCCGTGAGAGGGAACTGCACCACAAAGAGACGCCTCTTCCAGGGGCAGGAGGTTATTGACAATGAGCTTCTGAAGAAGAGACCCAGAAAGTAACTCTTGCAAAATGAAGACAAAATATTATGTTTTTTTGTGTGTGTATTTTTGTGTGCGTATAATAGCTGTAGCGTTTTCACGACTCTAGTCAATCTCATTATTGAGTTCAGAGGAATACGTGTACAGCACTATGACAAAAGGAAAAGGGTTGGTTGGGTCTGGGACCGAGACTGGTATTGTGTGTGTGTGTGTGTGTGTGTATAACAGCTATTCAGTGTTGGATTCTTTAAGCCTCTTGCGGAGCCCCTTGCTACATTTTGTGGTCTTTTTGTGGACCTGTTTGTAGGACTCCATCCAGGATGATGTCATGGCAAAACCACGAATGGTGATCCACAACTGTATAATGGCATGTAATAGTTCGAGTGCATATTGTTCCTCTTCTATGTCCGCAGTCAGCATTGACCAGTAAAATTGTATGTCAACATCATCAAAAATTTGCTGATTCAGATCCTTGCTAGCACTTTGGGAGCAACCAACAAGGTGTGCAGGCAGGCATTGCTGGGTTTTACATTCAACTTCTCAGAAGAACAGAAATGTGCTCTCATTGATGGGAAACAAACCTCCTCTGTCAACAGTGTTAACCCACTCTTTAGTGTAGGCATAAAAGCTGGAGTCGTCACCATTCACAGCCATATTTGACAGACATTCTACAAACTTAGCTGCTTTCTTACTTCCTTGTTTGTACCGCTTAACCAACTTCATGGCAACGTAACCACTTGCATAGCGGATGGCATTCTCCTCTTCAGAACCCAAAGATACAGTTGGGTTTACTGCCTTCATAGAAGGCCCTGAAATTTGAGTGCAGCACTCTACCATCAATGTGTCAAAGAGCTGTCTGTTTACTGACTGGAGCAAACATGCAGGCCCAACGGGTAAGCAAACCTTCCGGTACAGGCCTTCCCAGAGTTCAGGGAGCTCTTTCAGTCTCAGTTGATGGAAGCTCCTGAGTACTTTCGTCCTGGAAACAGATTTCCCCCCTCTTTTTAACATACTGGAGCGGACAGTACCCACCAACTTAACGCAGAAAGCATCAAAATCACTTCTCTTCGTGTCACTTGCTTGAAGGAGACTCCTCAGTTGTTCCCCACGCGCTGAATCTTTCTCCATGACTTTCTGAACCGCCTCAGGGACCGTCACTTGTTCGGTTCTCGTAGCCATCGTCAGGCCACCGTTTCCCGCGTTTGAGTTCAAACCGTTACCGCACTGCCGCGCGCGACCAGACTCAGCTTTATCAGATTACCAGGGACTTCCCAAAGCTTAGCGAACACCAGTATTCATTACTATACTGCGCACTGCACTTGTACTGCAGCTCAGCTGGTTAGCGCGCGCTATGCGCATGCGGAACGCGCCGCCCGTACCAGTCACATGACCGAAACGCGCATAGTTTTCAATAATGAGTGGGCGTTTCCAATCCCTACGTAGTGTAGTATATCTATGGTCAAACGAGGCACTCTTTATAAGACTGAGGTTAGTCCCTATACGCATGATTTAGCTAAGCTTTTATTGCTACCTATACTGTATTCTGTGAGCAGGGTGAATGCCTATCTCAACTCTCAACACCCATATGAATGTCCCTACTATAAACTGCCTATGCCATGGTCTTCAGACAGGGAGAACTCAGTGACTTTGTCATCCATCTAGGGAACTGTTGACTTGAGATGCCTGGGCCTGATTCTTCAGCCAATGCTGGGAAGTGTAATACCTGAGTAATATTGTCCATATACCAAGGCAAGGACACCTACTGCCCAGGTGCCTGTGAGGTCACTGACTTCTGCAGCAAACTTCAGCTCAAACATGCGCCTGCTGCCAAAAAAATGACATAAACAAGTAATAAAAAACATTAAAAATGTAGCAGGATGTAGGGATACCAGAACGGCAAAAAGTAAGGAAACAAGAGGGATGATTGAACATAACAGTGAAGTATACAATCACCCCTACATATCTTTTTTCATTGTACAATCATGTATATATGGAAGAAGATCTCTGTAGGGGTGATTGTATACTTCACTGTTATGTTCGATCATCCCTCTTGTTTCCTTACTTTTTGCTGTTCTGGTATCCCTACATCCCGCTGCTACATTTTTAATGTTTTTTATTACTTGTTGAATTATAACTGCGGCGTGCGGGGCACGCCGCTACTTCCGCTTTCTTGTACTGGGCACTGCCTTAACCGTCCCGAGTGGGAACGAGACTAGAGAAGTTTGTGCACACAAGACATAACTAGTGTAGTCAGCTACAATTATCCACGACCTCCTGAGCCCTCCATCCCCTACCAGAAGTGCAACAAACGAAGTGGTTTAGAACAGGCATCATAGTTACTATATTATGTGAACTTATCTAGTCTCATTCCCAGGCTACCTGGGCCTCGGAGCGAGGCTAATACTTGTGGCATCATGAGGCAAAGTCTTGTAGTAAAGTTGAGTGACAGAAGATTTTGAAATAATTATGTTACAATGCGTCCACAAAGAAGTTAATAATAGATGATCAGTAGTTTATGAATGTGCCGGGAAAATGATCACATAGAGAGCTGGGAAGCAACACAATAAAGTTCAATACAACAAGTTTTGGTTATTAAATTTAATTTGTACACAACCCTATAGTTAGTCAATAGTGATGATGCTAGCTTTGCTGGAGGCAGTCGAGTCTGAACTAGAGTGATGCGCAGAAGCCTTGCTGTCAACAACGTACTGTATCGGCTGCATGACAGCCTGGGACCCACCCTGCACTACGGCAAGCTGGGACCCGACTGCGACGGCAGCCGTCTGCGACCCGGACTGTGTTCCTTGTCGCACTGGCCAATACATAACCTGTTGATTGGACCCAGGTACACTGGACACGGGCACGAGCTGAACAGTTTGACCCTGGAGGTACATGCTCCCGTCAACGTACGTTGGCACTCCAATTGCATAGGTGGTCTGAGACTGTGAAGTGGAGGTGGTTGTTGGGATGGAACTGGATTGTTGTATGGTGGCATACTGCATCCCCCCCGTGTTAGAAGCCACACTGCACACAACAACCCCATCTGCAGTTTGAACGGCAAGGCCCGATCCAGCGGCCAGCTGTACTGGAGCTTGTACTATTGCTCCCCCAGCAGTAGCATAAGCCACTCCATACTGTGCCTGTGTGGTCACAGATCGATCTTGTTCTTTCTTCACAACAGCGATCTCAGATTTTGCGCTGGTAGTTTGCTTAGGGGTCACTTGCTTCAGTTTGTCAGTACTACCGGCAGACCCAGACGTTGCCATGGTAACAACTGAGGGAGCTTGAGTGATGACAGAGTGGGCCTGGGTAGTTGCAATGGTGCCCTTGTTGGCCAGTTTGCTGAGGGTGGAGATCTCGTCCATTTTGAGCTGTTTACTCACACTGGGGATCTTGGCCAGCTCATTGGGAAGTCGGGAAAGGTCTGATTTCATTTCCATTAGGAGGTCCTCCATCTTGGCAAGAGCTGTGTATGCATGTGTGTGTGTGTGTGTGTGTGTGTGTGCATGTGTTGAGTGTGTGTGTTGAGTGTGTGTTGAGTGTGTGTTGAGTGTGTGTGTGTGTGTGTGTGTGTGTGTGTGTGTGTGTGTGTGTGTGTGTGTGTGTGTGTGTGTGTGTGAACATGTCAACCTTGTGATGATATCCACTAAATTTGGAAGATGTAGCACAAAAGATGCTTGTCACACTTATAGTGAACAGTTCAATGACATCATGGTGGAAGCAGGAGCTAAAGTGATCATATGACCCGGCTGCCTACCCTACAGTGATCACATGACCCGGCTGCCTACCTTTCCTCAGGAAGAGGATGGACTTCCTGTCTCCCTGTAAACATTCCTTCACCAGGTATTGGTGGCCGTCAGCCAGACAGTCCAGGTCTGTGAACCTGGGGGTGGCATACACACATATTTACAGTAGACACCTCCACAAGGCATTAGTCTCATTCCCAGACCGCAAACAGTTTGCCTTTACGTAACCTACATTTCTGACATTCCACTCATTCATCTGTGGAGAGTACCACAAGACAGGAAATTTCCCGTGGCCACTGTTCATCTGGATAGCTATAGCAAAGTCGTTGGAAATCTTTTCACACTGCTACGTCCTCGCATTTGTGGGGGTGTGTAGTTGAGATTACCCTCCCACTTTAGACAGAATAGGGGGGTGGGCACATGATCAGGAGAGTACGGTACATATCTATGCGCCACAGTTCTTGGTAGTAATGGACTCTAGCCTTGAAGCTTAATAACTGAAAATTGTCAGACTATCTGACAAGGACGTGCTGAGGTCTGACAATGAGGCTGGCCTGGTGTCGGTACCAGACCCTCCACACGGGGAGGTACTGAGATAAGTGTTGTACTGCACCTGGGGTGTGCAGTGGTGCACTGGTAGAGTGAATAGTGCTCAACTCAGGCTCTGTCCTGGGTTCGAATCTCACAAACTCCTCGGTTTTTCTGTTGAAGGGTGGTTTGCCCTAAAAGAAGGAAGTTTGCCCTTTGCCCTTCCAGAAAAACAAGGTTGAGCAATGCCACTTTACGGTAACTCAAGCGAGGACGTCACACACTGTATCACCAGAACTGAACTGAACCTGGCTGCATACCTCGAGTGGAGCTGCATGACTGAGTGATTCGGGTCCTGGATTAGACTAGCGTTGGAGGCTCTGTGAAGCTGTTCTTCTACTGCAAGAGCCTGTTCAAGAAGCTGCGTGAGAGGAGGGAGAGGCAAGAGGGGAGGGAGAGGAAAGAAGGGGAGGGTGGGAAGGTGATGGAAGATGAGGCGGAGAGAGGGGTGAGAGGAAATGATGTAATTTTAGGCGGATATGATTTGAGAAGCAAGTGCACCAGCTGCCGACATACTTTCCCAACAGGTTACTGTTTGCCCTGCTATGAATTGGCAAAATAATCAGTGTGGCTCACCTTGAACCGTTTGAGTAAGAATCTGCTCTTCGTGTCCGACACAAACTCTGAAAGGATTTACACACACTCTTCAGGTCATATATTATACAAATTCCATAGGGACACGGGTATACACAATGTCATACATACAAGAACAACCAAGACGACCGGTTTTAGTATCACTTCAACCACATTGAGTACCCAATAATAGACGTTTAATTCCGTGGATGCTAGAGCATTAAAGCTCGACAAATCTACAATTTGCATGATCGTAGACTTGTAGAATTTCTCCATTAACCCTAACGCAAACACCAATCTTAAAAGCAGCTACCAAGTTTGGTGTAAGTGTCCATATTTGTGGTAAGACAAAACAGTCATACCTTCCACCATGAAAGTGAGTTTCAGCACAAGTATCACACATTTAAGACAGCTAGTGCACGATAGCCATCACGCCTACCTGTACACAACCATATATCTTACCATCAGGGCCAAAGGGCTTGTTCAGGATAGAGAACTTCACATCTCCACACATCTCTGACCACCGGCAGTAACCATGGCTACCCAAAGGTCAAGGAAATCACAACTTCACATCCAGAGTTGCCAACACACATAGGATTCAGAGAGCAAGCCCTCAAATCACTAACCAACAATAGCTGGTTCAGATTGGGATAATTATTGGTTGCCATGGAAATGTCACACCCAAAGTCAAGGTATACCAGTGCACACATGGCTAGTGCACACATCTACACAACATGCAAAAGAGGTCGGTGGCTATACAACCACAGCATCGCTTCATACAGGAGCTTATGAGTGCCGCGAAGCTCATCTGATTTCGTGATTGTTTGATCTGATCCCTTGACCTCCTGATCACTTGATTTGATCCTGATTATGTGATCTGGTGCAAGGATACGAGACAATGCCTTTGAGCAGCCAGTAGTCGTGGTGTCTGCCCCACACCACACGGCTCATCCCTCTTGTCTTCTCCTCCGCCCACAAGCTGTGCAGCTCCGTGAACCCCCCATCGGCAATGTTGAACATAAACCTCTGGCTCTTGTTACTGGGCGGAGGAGGTGCTTGTTTGATGACAGACTCCTTCAGCTTCTTGCTGTCTGCCTGCTGGTTGTCCTGGGACTTGCTGGTAGCTGAAACACATAAAACGAGATGACAGCAGTGAGGTAAAATAAAGTGACGAACCATTTCACTTCTGCTCCCCAAACTATTTCAAGAGGTCGTATGCCTACTTTGACCAGGAGTGCACAATGACGTACAGAGCAGAAGGGAAGGAGCGTGCATTGACCACGCAAAAGATTTCCATGGTAGTCGTGTTACCATGGAGCGATAAACTGAAGTTAGTATCCGTGCGTGATGCAGGATATGTGTCCCAGCAGTCATCAACTCCAGAAAAGCTGAAGAGGTCTTTTCCCCTAACTATGCCCCCTTGGCTGTGAAGTAGCTTGATCAACTACATCATCATACAGTACTTTCTATGACTATATTTTTCCTATGCTTCACTACCAATGGGGTCTTCATACTCTGCCTTCTAGTAGCCATCCTTCGTGAAGTAGAAGTATCCATACGCATGCAAGCCAAAAAAAAAGTAACAATCAGACAAGCGTGGGAAAGTTTTAGAATTCTTTTGCGTGGCACTGTGAGCTCCTTCCCTCCCTTCCACTCTTTACATCACTATGCACTCCTGCTTTGACCAGATGATACCATTAATGGCCTAACCTTCTGTGTTGCCCTCGACATCCTCTTTGGCTTCTGCCTTCTCTACGTCCTCCTTGGCTACTGCCTTCTCCACATCTCCAGTCTCCATGGATTCGGAAGTCTGAAATTTCTCTCCATCCCCTTCAATCGCATTCAAACTTGGTTCGACTTCCATGCCGCCTTCCTCCACCTTACCTACTACCGCCTTCTCCTCCCTCCTCTCCTCCTCCTCCTCTCTCTTCTCATCTCCTCCAACAACAGCAGCTGCAGGGGCAGCAGCACCCTCTGTTGAAGCAGGCTCCACAGTCTGATTCTCAGAATCGGGTTTCAGAGGTTCAGGTTTCCAGGAATGAGATTTCTCTCCCTCCTCCTCTGCCTGCTTTAGGCTGCCACTTTCATTCCCATCAGCCATAGTATTCACCTCGCCCTCTTTAGAATCGGTCTCCATGATAACAGGGTTCTCCTCACATACGATTGTCTGTTCTGATGTTACCTTGGCTACAGATCCTTTGTCTCCTTCATCCCGGCTGGTCTGAGTTCTCTCTGTTCCTGGTTCTCCTTCCCTCGCACTGTCTGGCTGTGTGGTGCTGGTGGGATCTTGGATGACGGAGGAGGGTTGAGGGGGTGGTGGTATGTCCTCCAATATGCTGTAATCCCCATTGATATCCAAGTACTGCTCAACCTTGGCATGTGTGAGTACATTTGCGCGCAGAGGGGAGAGGAGGGGAGGGGGGGGGGGGGGGGGGGGGGGGGGGGGGGGAGAGAGAGGGGGGAGAGACAGGGGAGAGGAGGGGGAGAGATGTGTGGTATGTGAGGATGTGTGTGTGTTTGTGTCAGGATGTTCTATCGTGATGCATTCTCTCTCGTGATGTATTCTCCTTACGAACACCATCCTGACTCGATCATTACCCCCCTCTTTCTCGTTCCTCTCCCATCTCTCTCTCCCCCCTCCCCTCTCCTCCTCCACACACACCCCCTTCCCCTCCTTCCCCCCTCCCCCTCCATCCCTCACTTTGTTCCTGACAAGCCTCATGATGCCAATTCTTGTCAGGATGTTCTGTCGAGATGCATTCTCTTTCGGCACACTGTCCGAGTAAGTCGTCGATGTGGCAGTGTCAGGCTCACACAGGTGTCGCATGAACATGTTCACATATGCACTGCAGTTAGCATGTGGGTAGGGGGGAGTTAAACAGGTGGATATCAATGTGGGTGTGGATGCAAGAGATCAGTGTACATCATTAGCTCACAACCCATCCAGCAATTTAGCAACCTTATTAAGAGAAGGTTGAACAAGTCCTCTACATCCGAGATTCATGCCTTACATGTAATTTACTTGGCAACATAAAATTAGACCCACTTGAATGCATTCTCTGGGAAGTTTCGCAGCTCCTTGGGTTTCCTGCAGAGGAGGACACCATGGCAATCACATGAGTAGCCTCATGGCAAAATGGAAGGGGGGGGGGGGGGGGGGAACCCTTCCCCCTCCTCTTCACAGCTCCTACCAGTTGGTGTGGAAAGCGTTGGGAGGGGGCATGCCGTATCTCATCACAGAGTTGAGGAAGGCCTTGCGCTGACGGGGGTTTAAACCATACACCTGCAAGAAGCGGAAATAAAATCAGAGACTTATACGTGTATAATGCGATCTAGTCTATACATCTACATGTAGCTCCATGTTCTGGACCCATGACCCAATTTTCAGAAAACAAATCATTGACCATGGCTAGTTGACCACAAACATAGACATTCCTGTGTGTCCATTCTTGGGCGTCTTTGCATGGGTGGTGGTATCATTCTAATTAATACCCACCTTGCAGGAATTACTGCCTATCAAAACAAACCCTACTAGAAAGATCTCGCAAGGTGCTACAAATCTTGCAAGAATCTTGCAAGCTTTGAACATCTTGCATGACATTTCTATATACATGTAGCAGGGAACAGAATAACACAATTGACAGAACAATGTGTGCTGTGCATATGTCCAGCAGGGACATGCTCAGTAGGACCACTGCCAGGGGATGGCACAGCACGGCAACTTCCCCTCCCCACCCACTGCTGGGGGGAAAGAGAAGGCCATTCTTCATGTCTGCGGTTGAGAAAGGCCAGGGAGAGTGAGCCGTCTGGTTTCGTGGCTAGCTCGTAGCCACTACACAACAAACTGCCCTCCAAGGCTCGAAGGACCGCAAGCAATGAGTCTACCTATCTATCTATCCACTATGTATCTATCTAAACTTTAACCGTACCTGTATGATGTCGTTGACCTTCGCTAGCAGAGGAGGGAGTCCGCTGGTCCCCCACTTTCCTGGCTTGGCCGCACCTGGTGGACGACCCCGCTTTTTACTCCCAAGAACTGGGAGCGAGGGAAGGGAGAATGGGAGGGTGGGACGAGAGAGAAAATGGGAGTGTGGGAGGAGAGAGGGAGATTGGGAGGGTGGGAGGAGAGAGGGAGATTGGGAGGGTGGGAGGAGAGAGGGAGAATGGGAGGATGGGAGGAGTGAGGGAGAGGGAGGGGAGAAGGAGGAAGTGGGGAGAGTAATGGTAGACAGCTGTAATGACGCATGAGAGTTAGGATTGGCGACGTACCACCTGGGAACTCGACATCTGCATCACTGTCCTCTTCCGAATCCTCCTCATCTGACTGCTGATAGCTGGACTGATCACTGTCCCTCCCTAGAAGAAGAAGAGAGAGGGTAGCCAAGGAAGGGAAGGAGGGAGGGAGGGGGGAGGAAGGGATGTCATCATGCAGTCTATACATGTAGCTATAAATAGTTGCACACAGGGTTTCTATTGGGGGGGGGGGGGGGGGGGGGGGGGGGGGGGCATTCAGAGATTTCAAACCCAGATGCCCTTAAATGGCGCACTACTGCACACTATTCAATCGTCCCCCCAAACATTCTCTGTTCTGTTTTGCCCCCAATTGTGATATTAAACCCTGGGTGCACACTGTAAGTGAACTCACCCCTAAAATCAGTGCCACTTGCGTCCAGGTAATTCACCTGCAGGGACAATAACAATGCGTCAAACAAACACAATTGCTGGACAGAATTTCAAATTCCAAATTTCAAATAGCCATTTGGCCAAGTTTAATGCCTGTCAAACTTGTTTCAGAAGCGCATGATGTAACACGTGGAATGTGGCACTGCCGCACCAGAGCACGAAGCAAGTCATAGAGACGTACGAAGTTGTTATCGAGGCCATTGTGTGTTTGAGCACTACACTAGGAGAACAGCTACAACTACACCGCAGGAGGGAAAGAGTGGCTGAGTACCGAGGATCTGTACGCTGGGCCAGTGATGCAAAGTTGTTAATTACTCCAGAATGTGTGCCTCTCTCACAAACAAAGAACTATTTCAGGGGAGGACAGGTTCATCTTAAGTGACATGCACTAGTGCTACCATCATGTGATGGCTTGCAGCAGGCACTGCATACAGGCATGTGTGGTCATGTGACGGCTTGCAGCAGGCACTGCATACAGGCATGTGTGGTCATGTGACGGCTTGCAACAGGCACTGCATACAGGCATGTGTGGTCATGTGATGGCTTGCAGCAGCCACTGCATACAGGCATGTGTGGTCATGTGACGGCTTGCAGCAGGCACTGCATACAGGCATGTGTGGTCATGTGACGGCTTGCAGCAGGCACTGCATACAGGCATGTGTGGTCATGTGACGGCTTGCAGCAGGCACTGCATACAGGCATGTGTGGTCATGTGATGGCTTGCAGCAGGCACTGCATACAGGCATGTGTGGTCATGTGATGGCTTGCAGCAGGCACTGCATACAGGCATGTGTGGTCATGTGTTGGCTTTGCAGCAGGCACTGCATACAGGCATGTGTGGTCATGTGACGGCTTGCAGCAGGTCATGTGGTCATGTTTTATTTGGTGGTTTTCCGATTCTCACTTGTTTTCGGACTCTCTTCCCTTTGCCAAGTTTTGCAGCCTCCAGCTCCCTCTGCTGCTCGTAGTGGTGGCGAAGTAGCTTCTCCCAGAAGTCAGGGTCAGGCTGTTCACCCTCCTCCTGTGGGATATCAGGTGTCAGATATGTGATAGTCATGTGACAGTCATGTAACAGTCATGTGACAGGGTAGGTTTTTGTGCCAAAATTGGCACATTTTGGAAAACCATTTTCTACCAATTAATGCACATTTGTGACATGCCAAATTTGGAATTACACCTAATTATTGGCAGAAACAGCACTCCTGTTCTATAGGGTGACTGATGTGCCATATCTGCCAAAATGGAAACAACATTGGTAATGAGTACTTGGTAAGAGAACATTGCACTATATATGGGTATGTGAATGATATATGAAGCTGGGAATTGCGCCATTGTGATCAGCATAAAGAGAGCTTTCAAATGATGTCCTTAAAATGATTTTTAATCTCAGTCACATTTTTGTCAAAAATCGCACTCTACCAAAGGCTATAATCCATGGTTTTTCAAGATTTTGGGTCAAAATTTAACTAACAGCAAAATGGACATCATTGAAATGCTCCACTCATGCTGATCACAATGGTGCAAATCCCAGCTGCATATCTCCTTCCTAGCCCAAGATACTTAGCATAGTACTTAGCTGGCATAACTCCTACTCTGTATATGTATTGTCTAAAGAAAGACATGTTGTATCCGCGAATTGGAACGAGATATGAAGCTGGGAATTGTGCCATTGTGATCAGCACAAAAAGAACCTTCAAATGATGTGCTAAGAATGACTTAATGTTGGTCACATTTTTGTCAAAAATCGCACTCGACCAAAGGCTATATATAATCCACGGATTTTCATGATTTTGGGTCAAATTTCGATCAACTGCAAAAACGACATCAACGGAATGCTCCATTCATGCTGATTGCAATGGTGCAAATCCCAGCTTAATATCTCATTCCTAGCCCAAGATACCTAGCATATTGGTCTGCTATAACTGCATGCTTAGTCATTTCCAGGCCTTCTACCTCTGCAACAAGTGGTAGCTAGTGTACAAGACAAGACTTGATCTTTGCTGGCTTCACTGTGTATCCTTGGTGTGCTGTCGCTCACCAGGAGTGCTGTTTCTGCAATTTTGGTTTGTGGCTCCATATTTAGCAGAATGGCACATCAGTCGCCCTACAGAACAGGAGTGCTGTTTTTGCCAATTTCGGCTTAATTGACATGTCAAAATGTGCCATAATTTGCCAGAGAATGGTTTCCAAAATGTGCCAGTTTTGGCACGTGAACATACTTGCCTGTGACAGTGTTTATTTCACTTACTGAACATGTAGATCATAAATAGTGTGCTCTGCTTGGGCCAACTTTATAGTTCATACACTTCGGCAAAACTGACCTTCAAGACTTCCGTCTCGACTTGTTCCTTTTCCTTCATCACATAACTCGCAACCTGTGTACAAAATAAGCTCCATCATGATCACTGTATTGCACATACTGTAAGCACAGCAAGGGTGTGTGAGTAACCAAAGGCAATAAGAGGGCACCTGTATATCAGATAGAATGTATTCACAGAAAGAACCTACAATACCAGCCTTGTTCCCAAGCCTCATGGCCATGGGAAGAGGGAAAGTGCTTTCCTCTTATCCAATTTGGCCTGGGAATGAGGCTATTACAGAAGTCCTCAGACCACCTTCAGCAGCTCATATTCCTTTCATACTCTTACCTTGAATGAGCTCAGGTACTCATTTGCGAGGAGATTTTCATGTTCATCTCTCTGCTCCCCCTCTCCCTCCTCCTCATCCTCCTGACTCCGGTCCAGTAGAGCCTCGATCGCCTTGTTGTCGTAGTGGATACTGGTCTGCCCACCCTCTGTGCATGGGAATGCAAATCAGTTAAATGTTTAGCACGATACACACACTACAGTATAGCTAGGGTCTAGTACATGGCCATGGTGTGCATGATATAGAATTGTATCTTCACATGTAATTTCCTGATGTGCAAGCCATCTCATAATCTCCCGTCCCTCCTTCTCTTAGACATACATGTATCCCCCTTCTCATCCTCCCACTCTCTTCTCCTCACACTCATCCCTCTTCACACTCATCCCTCCTCCCTTTCACACATACTCATCCCTCCTCCTCCCTCTCAATCTCATCCCCCTCCTCTCCTCACACTCATCATCCCCCTCCTCCTCATCACACCTCCTCCACCCCTGGCACTCATCCTCCCCCTCCTCCCCATCACACCTCCTCCACCTCCTCTCCCCCTGACACTCATCCTCCTCCTCCCCATCACACATCCTCCACCTCCTCTCCTCCTCACACTCAAATTCCCTCCTACACTCACTCATCCTCCTCCCACCATCCTTACCATATTCTCCCTCCTCTCCCCCTCACACTCATCCCCCCCTCCTCCCCGTCACACCTCCTCCACCTCCTACACTCACACTCATCCTCCTCCTCTCACCATCCTTACACCCATATTCTCTCCTCCTTTCCCCCTCACACTCATCCTCCCCCTCCTCCACCTCCTCTCCTCCTCACACTCAAAAATTCCCTCCTACACTCACATTCATCCTCCTCCTCCTCCTCCCACTATCCTTACACCCATTCCTCCTCTTCACACTCTTCCCTCTCCTCCCTTACCAGTCTCGTCCTTGAACAGCTCCTCCGTCCCAAACCTCAGGATGCCATCAAGCTCCCTCTTGGTCAGCGAGGGGGCACTGGAGGACCCCATACCCGGCCTCACCACCAGGTGTGTTAGCATCATCTTCCTCTTGGCCACCTCCGTGATACGCTCCTCCACCGAACCTCGGGTCACAAACCGATAGATCATCACTCTCTTATCCTGGCCGATGCGGTGTGCACGGCTGAAGGCCTACGGGGGAGGAGGGGGGGAGGGTTCTTAGTGATCGGGGAGAGCATGAGTTAGTACATGTACATGTGTCCCATACTAATCAGACATGTTGGTATGCATACCCACTGTGTCAGAGCGCACTGCACATTCCTTTCGTAAATGCACTTCCAACATACGTACAGTAAGTGCTGCAAATTCAAATGCTGAAGCTTGAAATGTCAGCGGCAAGTTTACCAAAACCTTTCTATGCTACCACGTACATGTGCCCTGTACCCTAATGTGGAATTGGAATGACTTCACCCCACCTGAATGTCATTGTGAGGGTTCCAATCTGAATCGTAGATCACGACAGTGTCGGCAGTGGCAAGGTTGATACCCAGACCCCCGGCACGTGTGGAGAGGAGGAACACAAACTGAGGGGCACCAGGAGCTGTGTGTGTGTGTGCGCGTGTGTGGGGGGGGGGGGGGGGGTGATGGGGCAGGGGGGGTGGGGGTGGGGTGCGGGTGTTGGGGTGGGCGTGGGGGGGGGGGGGGGGGGGGGTGCAGGGGGTGGGTGCAGGGGGGTGGCGTGGGTGCGGGGGGAAGCCATGGGTACAGTATATGTACATAAATCGTAGGCTGGGGGTGGCTTGATGGTGAGAATCTAGCAATCACAAATTGCGAGGAAGTTTTCATGGCGCAAACTTAGAATGTTCACTACTCGGCTGACAGTATATATACATACAGGTAGCTGCTAACCACACTTGTGCACTTGTGCTAGCCTCACCATTGAACCTGTCGATGCTCTGCTGTCTCTCTAGACCGGTGACGCTGCCGTCAATCCTCTCAAACTGGTAGCCGAGGTACTCCAGGAAATCCTCCAGAATGTCTAGCATACGTGTCATCTGAGGAGGGACAACTCAGCAAATAATATCTACATGTACCTTGATTCTGCAAGAATTGCTACAACACAAAATCTCCATAAGGTATCCGCTTAGAAGTTGCGAAAAATGTCCTGCAGACTTTGCATGTCCATTTTCTGCCGTGTACTTCTCGATCAGCGCTCTTTCATCGGGTGCGCAATGATCAGCACTCTTTCTTCCGGTGTGTAATGATTACATCATATTTTACATCATTCCATAACCATGGTGATGACACCAATATCTCCCACATACATGTACCTGTGAGAAGATAAGCACCCTGTGCCCATTCTCCTTCAGTTTCCTCATCATCTTCTCAAGAACAATGAACTTCCCGCACGCCTGGATCAGAGTCGATCCCTCGTAGTATCCAGTCATCGTCAAGGGAGCCTCCTGGAAAGATTTACATCACAGCTTAAGATTACAGGCAGAGCGTCCCAGTAAGGTTTCACATGCACGCAATAAATTAATGTCTATAAATTTACCTAGTCTCTCAGCATGTGTTGTGTGTGTGTGTTTGTGTGTGCGTGTGTGTGCGTGTGCGTGTGTGTGTGTGTTGACCCACTTGGGAAGCAGTTGGAAAGAGGTAGGGATGGTTGCAACACTTCTTGAGGTCCATCATGATATTGAGCAAGGAGACGGGCTGGGCACCTCTCTGGTTCAGCTTCTCAAGTTCCTGGTCAGAATCCAGCGATAGAATTTCCTGATAGGTAGGAGGGGAGACAGAGGGAGGGAGGGAGGGTGGGACGGAGGGAGGGAGGGAGGGAGGGAGGGTGGGACGGAGGGAGGGAGGGAGGGAGGGAGGGAGGGAGGGAGGGAGGGAGGGTGGGACGGAGGAGGGAGGAAGGGAGGGAGGAGGGAGGGAGGGAGGGAGGGAGGGAGGGAGGGAGGGAGGGAGGGAGGGAGGGAGGATGAAGGGAGGAGAGAACAGGAAGGATGGTCATATTTACATACATGTACATGTGAATACAAGTTGAAGGGACTTACTTCTGCATGGGACTCAGTTCAACACGTACAATCAGCTCCCTCTTGGAAGGAATGTTCTAGAACGTACAGGGGAGAGAGGTGAAAGGTCAAATCTCATGCTCCAAAGGAAGCACACATACATGTAAGTTCAAGCTCTGACCGGCCACTGTGACACTACATGTACCTATATATACCGACACGGAACACAGCTAGCCAACCTTCAGGACGTCAGCCTTCAGTCTCCGCAGCAAGTGAGGCGCCAGCAACTCATGCAGCTTCTGAATCTGAAGAGGTCAACAATTAGTGTAGGATCTGAAATTTGTGTGGCCTTCCGCATCCGTGTATTATTGTCAACGGAAACCGAAGAACAGAAAAAAACGGGGTAGGCCTGGGAATGAGGCTAAAATTTGCCCTCATTTAAGAAAATGCCCAAGATCACTCAGTGACAAGATCTGCCAACAGCCTTAAAAGTTACGTCTAGTTTTCAATGGAGAACAACTAAGGGTTTCCCAATGTCGGACTTTGGAGGTACCTTACAGACTGATCTGAGGTAGCGTCGTTCCCAGGCCCGAGACGGGGAGGTTGGGTCTGGGAACAAGGCTAAGACTGAGGTAGATTCAGTACATCCGCAGACGCAGGCTTTGGGACGCGGCTAACCCATTACTATGCAAAAAGTAGAGGAATACAATATGCTGTGGATGAGCTTGACACAACTGACTATGGAGCGCCGTTTGTACCAAAATACAGAAAACTGCGACATTTATAAATAACACACCACATTATAAATGTGATGCGTTATTTATAAATGTGGTGCGTTATTTATAAAGGTCGCAGTTTTCTGTATTTTGGTACAAACGGCGCCCACAACTGACCCATTCAAAGTACATTACAAGTATAAGGCAATGCATAGATGCAACAATACATGTATACTGGTA